>JAQZBX010032989.1:0-25595 GCA_029593785.1 Cabassous unicinctus | reverse complement strand
GTTACAGTAAGGTTACATACAGAATATAGAGGACTCCTATATTCCCAATTCCTCCCCCTTTCCCCTTCTGTATTAATAATCTTTTTACATGAGAATGGTACATTTGTTACAGTTGATGTATAAGTATTGAAACATAGCTACCAACCATGGTCAATGGTTTAGATTATCATTTGCATTTTAAACCATAAAATTTTATAATTTTTTGAGGAAATTTAACATGGCCTGTATGCATTATTGCATGATTATGCAGAACACTTCCATTGTCCCCAAATTCCCCCTCTTCTTTTCTATTCCTCTCCTGCTCCACTCACTGCCGAGGGTGACCCCCAGGCTTCACTCCATGACTTCTGTAGCATTGTAGTATACCTTAAAGTCAGGTATTGTGATTCTTCCAATTTCTTTTTTCTTTTTCAATATATCTTGCTTTTGGGGTCTCTTGCCCTTCCAAATAAATTTCATAATTAGTTTTTCCAATTCAGCAAAAATGCTGTGTTGATTTTTATTGGGATTGCATTAAATCTGTATTTTAATTTGTGTAGGATAGACATATTAGTGATGTTTAGTATTTCTGTCCATGAACAGGGAATATTCTTCCATTTACTTAAGTCTTCTTTGATTTCCTTTAACAGTGCTGTGTAGTTTTCTGTGTATATGTCATTTACATCTTTAGTTAAGTTTATCCTAGGTATTTGGTTTTTTTTAAAGTTATTATTGTAAAAGGTATTTTTTTTTATTTCCTCCTCAGAATGCTCATTATTAGTGTGCAGAAAAGCTATTAATTTTTTTAGTGTTGGTCTTCTTGCCTTCAACTTCACTGAACTCAGTTCTAAGCTCTAGAAGTTGTTGTAGATTTCTTAGGGCATTTTATGTATAGGATGTTGTCATCTGAAAATGGTGAAATTTCTACTTCTTCCCTTCCAATGTGGATGCCTTTGATAATTTTTTTTTTTTGCCTCAGTGCTTGAGCAACTTCTTCTAAGAAAATGTTAATTGGAGCAAGTGATAGTGGGCATCCTTGTTTTTGTTCCCAATCTTAGAGGGATAGTTTTTAGGAATTCAACATTGTATATCATGTTAGCTGTGTGTTTTTGACATATGCCCTTTATTATATTCAGAAAGTTTCCTTCTATTCATATCTTTCACAGTATTTTTATCAGGAAAGAGTGCTGTGTTTTGTCAAATGCTTTTTCTGAATCTGTAGAGATGATCATGTGGTTTTTTTTCCAATCTGTTTATGTGGTGTATAACATTGATTATTCTCTTATGTTGAACCATCCTTGCACAACCAGGATGAAATCTACTTGGCCATGGTGTATAATTCGCTTGATGTGTTGTTGAATACAGTTAGCAAGTATTTTGTTGAAGACTTTAGCATCTAGGTTCATCAGAGACATTGGTCTGTAATTTTCCTTTCTTGTGGCATCTTTGTTTGGCTTTGGTATTAGGGTAATGTTGGCATCATAGAATGAGTTAGGCATTCTTCCTTCTACTTCTATTTTTTAGAAGATATTAAGCAGGATTGCTGTTAGTTCTTTCCGGAATATTTAGTAAAGTTCATCTTTGAAGCCATCTGGACCTGGGCTCTTCTTAGTTGGGTGGTTTTTGATAACTGATTCTATATCTTTACTTGTGATTGGTCTGTTGAGTTCATCAATTTCTTCTTTCATCAATGTTGGCTGCTTGTGTGTTTCTAGGAATTTGTCCATTTCCTCTAAATTATCCTTGTGGTTGGCATATAATTTTCCAAAGTATTCTCTTATGACACTCTTTATTTCTATGGGACTGGTGATGATATCGCCTTCCTCATTTCTTATTTTTGTATTTGAATCTTCTCTCTTTTTTTCTTTATAGTCTAGCTAAGAGTTTGTCAAATTTATTGATCTTCTCAAAGAACCAGACTTTGGATGTGTTTATTTTTTCTAGTGCTTTCTTATTTTATTTTTCATTTAGTTCTTCTCTAATCTTTATTTCCACCTTTCTACTCCCTTTCAGGTTGGTTGGTTTTTCTTTTACTAATTCCTCCACATGTGCAGTAAAGTCTTCGATTTCAGCTCTTGTTTTTTGAGATGTGCATTTATGGCTATGAATTTCCATCTCAGTCCAGCTTTTGTTGCATAACATAAGTTTTGATATGTTGTGTTGTAATTTTCTTTCATTTCTTTTGAAATTTCCTCCTTGATCCACTGTTTTTCTAAGAATGTGCTGGTTTAACTTCCATATCTTTATGCCTAATCTGGTTCAATGGCCCTTAATGATTTTCAGCTTCATTCCATTTTGCTCAGATAAATTACTCTGTATAAGTTCAATCATTCTGAGTTCATTGAGAATTTTTCTGTGGCCTTGCATTTGGTCTATCTTGGAGAAGGATCCATGTGCATTCGTGAAGAATGTATATCCCACTGTATTTGGGGTCGTCTTCTCTATATATCCATTAGGTCCAGATCCTTAATGTATTATTCAGAGTCTTTGTTTCTTTATTGATTCTCTGTCAAGATGTTCAGTCTAATGGTGATAATGTTATATTAAAGTCCTCCACTATAATTGTAGAGGCATCTATTTCTACAGTTATTTTTTCCAGTGTTTGCCTCCTGTATTTTGAGGTGCCCTGGTTAGGTGCATAAATGTTTATGATTGTTCTTTCTTCTTGAAAGATTACCTCTTTTATTAATATATAGTGTCTGCCTTTGTCTCTTACATTAGTTTTGCATTTAAAGTCTATTTTGTCTGATATTATTATAACTACTCCTGCCCTTTTTTGGTTATTGTTTGCTTGTAATATTGTTTTCCAACCATATACTTTCAGCCTCCTTGAATCCCTCAGTCTAAGGTGGGTTTCTTGTAGACAGCATATAAATGGGTCATAATTCCTTATCCATTCTGCCAGTCTGTATCTCTGGACTGTTGAGTTTAATCCATTAACATTCAGTACTATTACTCTCAAGGAATTATTTTTGTTAGACATATTTTCTTTTGCTTTATGTTGTAATATGTTGTTTTTATTTCTTTTTTCGTCTTTTTAGTTGTTCTTACACTCTTCTCCAACTCTCTTTCTCCTGTTTTTTCCTTTCAACCTGCAGAACTCCCTTTAGTATTTCTTGAATGGCAGGTTTCTTATTGGCATACTCTCTTAATTTTTGTTTACCTGTGAACATTTTGAACTCTCCAATATTTTTGAAAGCATGCTTTACTGAATTTACTGAGAATTCTTGGATGGAAGTTTTTTCTTTTAGTACCTTGACTATGGTATACTACAGCCTTCTTGCCTTGATAGTTTCAAATGAGAAACCAGCACTTAATCTTATTGAGCTTCCCTTGTATGTGGTAGTTCTTTTTCTCCTGCTGCCTTCAGTACTTTCTCATTGTCTTGAGCATTGGACTGTTTCACATGTATATGTCTTGGAATAGGCCTGTTGAGATTTATACTGTTAGGGGTGTGCTGTGCTACCTGGACATGTATGTCCATCTCCCTCAATAGGGTTGGAAATTTTCTGCCATTATTTCCTCCTACACTCCTTCTGTCCCCTTTACCTTATCTCATCCCTCTGGGATGTCTATAATGCATATATTTGTGCATTTTGTGTTGTCATTCAAATCCGTAAGTCCCTGCTGGTTTTTCCTATTTTTTTATTTATCTGTTCTACTATATGTTTGATTTCAGTTGTACTGTCTTCCACATCACTGATTATTTCCACTACCTGTTCAAATCTGCTGTTATGTGCCTCCAGTGTCTTTTTGATTTCTTGGATTGTGCCATTCATCACCATCATATTCATTATCTTTTTATGTATGTGTACAATTTCTTCATTGTATTCTCCCTGTGTCTTCTTAATATACTTAAAGTCTTCCTTCATTTCATTAAGTTGGTCCATGATATTTGTTTGGACAGCTTTGATTAGTTGTTCAATGTTCTACATCTCTTCCTGGTTTTTAGTTTGTCCATTGGACTGGGCCATATCTTCCTGTTTCTTACTATGGTTTGTAAATTTTTTGTTGCTCTCTTGTCATATTTTTATCTTGATGGGCTTATTCAGTTGATTATCTTCTCTCCGTACTCTAGAATTTTATTTAGCTGCTGTTTCTGAGTGTGTGTTCAGTTTTCTCTTTAACACTTTGTTCTTGTTTTTCTTTTTCTTTGCTGTTTTCTATGTTCCCTTGAAGGAAAAAGATTAGGGCCAGGGAAAGTGGATGAGATTAGTAAAAAAAAGAAAAAGGATAAAAGTAATAAGATTAGTAAAAGTCAGAAGACAGACCATATAAGATTTAGTAAAATGAATATTTAACTGTAAGCATTGTAGAGTAATAGGAATAAAAATGTGTAGTATCTACAATGAAATGGGAAACCAAATAGAGAAAATTCTATAGAATGATTTAAAAGGCCAGAATGATGAGGAGAAAGAGATAGAGAAAAGACAAAAAGAAAATTCATTAAAAAAACAGAATAGGCAAGATAGAAATAAATACCAGAATTATTGAGGACTAAATAATGAAAGGAAGAATGTAAGAATAACAGAAAGCAGAAGATAGAATGACGAAGGAAGGAGAAGAGATAACTTTGGTTGACAAAATAAATATATAGAGAAAATTGGAAATCAAGAAAGAGGAAGCACAGCAAAGAAATAAGAAGCCACCAGCATTTAATTTTAAAAAGGGGTGGAGAGGAGAGAGGAAAGAAAAACAAGAAACCAAAAAAAGTAAAAAGGAACACCAGCAAGCAGTCAAACAAAAGCTAAAGAAGAATAGTATTCCTTCTTAGGCCCCTGTGGAGCTTCTCAGGCTGCTAGAGTTCATCAATCAATTACCCAGCAGCCTTCTCCCTGTAGGTTTTGAAGCAGGTTTTAGTGAATAAACTAAGTTAAAAAAAATTTTAAGTAAATTTTTTTTTTGGAAAATTAACGCCCCCAAGGGAAGCTAATACAAAAACAATGTCTATGCCTTCCCTGTTCTAAAGTATCAGCTGTATATTTGATATCCTGGTGGATCACTACTCTAAGAGGAGCTTGGAATCAAACAAGGGACCATATATATTCAAGGCAGAAATTCTGTCACTGAGCTTAACTTTCTGGTTGGGTCAATTAGTTCTTCAGAAAGCTATCCAGTCACTTTCTCTTGGGCAGGTTTGAGTCTCCCAGAGCCGCAGGACTCAACAGGTTGTGTGAACATATCCACCTTCCCCTCTACTGGTCAGGTTGAGTTCCCTTTGAAATTCAAATGGGACCCTGGTGACTGAATTCACTGCATAGAAATGTCTCTGGAACCTCTTCTAAACCACCCCCTCCTCTCAGGGAACCCTAAATAGGCTCTTGGAAGCTTTTTAAGTGCTTCCTGCTGCCTGTCTCCATATAAGAGAGTTGAAATTTTGATAGTTTTCAGCACAGAACTTGTCAATTGCCTGAATTTACCCTCTCACAGGCCAAGTTTCTCTATCCAAGGGCAGTTAGGTAAATCAGGCTTCCTCAGCAGATTCACCTCTCCCCTCTGCCTGGTGCCACCTTGAGCCAGCTGGTATGTTCACCAAAGCTCAAAGGGCATGCAGGTAACTAAACCCTCAGAAAGGAAACCCTTCTCCACCCTTTGCCAGAATCCTTTCATTCTCAGAGAATGCTCTCTCCCATTGGGTGGCTGGCTTGAGTCGTGTTTTACCTTGGTTTTTTTGCTTTGAGGGTGGGGCTTAGCCATACACAGTTTTGATCTGCATGGCTAAAAACACACAGTTCTATATTGAGCAATTTATCTCTTTGCCCAGCTCCTTCCAGATTGATGCCCCAAAGTCTCCCACTCCATGGGCTCCCAGAACAGCTCACTCAGGAAGGAACTTGTCCCCACTCACCCATTTTTTGCAAGAGAGTCTGTGAGCACCCACTTAAACTGACACCATCTTGCCCAGGATCTAACAATAATTTTTATGTCCTATTATAAAACATAAGGAAGCACTGAGTGTTTGAGTATTACATTATTCAAGAATGTTGTTTGGATTTTTTTGTTTTTAAATTGGTGACTCTACACATATTAAAAAACCTTAAAAGTGTAGCCATAGAATTTTTCTTAAAATTATGTATTTAGAAGGCTACTTCAAAATACTGTAGTAGGAGGAAGCAGATGTAGCTCAAGTGGTTGAGTGCCTGCTTCCCTTATAGGAGGTCCTAGATTCAATCCCTAGTACCTCGTAAAAAAAAAAACAAGAACACAAAAATACTGTAGTAAGACTCTGCAGTGATTTTGTGAGGCATGATGCTCTCACTTCTGTATCCTAGCAGAGGTTTACAGATCAGGTTCAAAAGTGATCATACTTCCATGGTTAGCATGAGTAGCCAACTTGGGTGAGAAAGTCTGGGAGATCCATGTGTTCTTCAATGGACAAGGAATATCCAACTGAATCCAAAGATTCAGATATAGAATGTGGTAGGATTTCACATTAAAGTTAGTCTGGGAGGATGAAAGATGGTGAGCCCAGACAAGGCAGAGGGCTAAGTTGAATTGGTTTGCCCTAATCAGGTTTTTTCATCTTTTCAGTGGGTTTAGTGCAGTCTTTCAATACATAATTAAGAATGCCCTTCAGTGTGCTCCAGACTGTTGGTTTATATTAAAGGACTGTTTTAAGATTTGTATCCCACGGAAAATCATGCTACATACAAATGATCCAATATTTTTGCCCAAAAATCTTCTTGGATAAAATCTAAAAATTACTCTTGCAATTATCTCTTGAAGAATAAACCTTTACTTTAAATGTAAGTAGATTCAGTCCCATCTCTAATCTGAAGGACTCTTTAGAGGAAGGACAAGTAGATGATAGGGGAAGACTTTGGGTGTGATTTTTAAACTTTCAATAGAGCCCAAAATATGGTAGTGAGGAATATTTTTCTGGTAATATATCAGGCTCAGTGGGAGCCAACAGCACCACTGGAGGCATCACTGAAGGAGCATCCAGATCCAAAACAAAAATCCCTGGACATGGAGAACTCAGGATTTGATGCACTATTACATGAGATCCAAGAGATCCAGGAAACAAAGGAATCCTTTGAGACCCTCAAGGAAAATTATCAGAGGGACTATTCCTTAATTATGCAGGTCTTACTGGAGAAGTGATATAGGTATGAATGATTAGAAGGGGATTTTCTTTTCCTTGCTGACCAATTCTTCCTTCAAGTTCAAGATTTCATTATGGTGGAGCTCTATTGAGTCATTTGGTTGTCCTTCTAATCATTCATACCTATATCACTCCCACTGAGTGTTTTCTACACTGCCAAATTTATTCTGAATCAATGGGGCAATCTCTCTTGGCTTTGAGACTACAGCCCTTGCTGTAGAATGTGTAGCATGAGAGAAACTGTAGAGTCCACACTTGACACAGTCCACTGCACATCCTTCAGACTTTGGTGAGGGATCCTATTCTGTTCTAACTCCCAGATCTCCCAGTGAGAGTGTTCAAGCTTCTTCTGTAGCTGGAGGATAGTTTGGGAAGATTTCTTGTTCTTCTTCTCAAAGAACGGCTTGATGCAGCTTGCCTGTTGCTTGTCTGCACTGCTGGAAAGCTTCAAATACTCGGCAATGTTGTAATTCTTGGCTGTTTGCACAATTTTGATCTGTTCTGTGAGCTTCAGTATCATTTGCTGCAGGTAAGCAGTAGCAGCCTTTGTGCATGGAGGGTCTGGTGTTCCATCCAGATAGTCCATGTGGATGCTGCCATCAGTGTTAGAGGCCACTGTACTGGAAGTCTGTGCAAAGCTGCTTACTTCCATCCACTCAATCTGCTCTGCAGTTGCCTCCTCTCCTGGTAGACATGCAGCAGCAGCATAAGCTATTTCAATAACTGCTGAGCTGATTAAGACCATCTTTACTGAATGAAGACCTGGGCTGGCCTGACTGCATTTTAGTTGCCATCTCCTGTTGATTTGAGGGCTTCTTTTTGAGACCTCTGATTTGCCCCACGTACTATGCAAGTTAGTCCCTCTCTTCATCTTGGGTGGCACTTAAGTCTGCTGCAGCAGTCTATTCAGAACTTTGGGGTGGGTGGAGACACCATCAATCTCAGCACATGTGTTCTGGCTTTCCAGATCCATTTAGGTTCTGTCTCTGCCTCAATTTGCTGCACATCATGTGGAGAAACTGGTGACCTCCTATGCTGGTGCTGAAAGAGAAGCTTCAGCCCTTTGCCAACTGCATTAATGTTCTCCAAAGCCTTGTGAGCCATTTTAGACAACTTTTGTTCTGAGTTTGTCTCTCTTCTTACTCTGCACATTGAGGTTTGTTTCCCAGGTCAGAAGGCTCCATCAGTAGAGACATAACATGCTTATTTGCAAACTCAAAAAAAATTTAAACACACCAAGTTAGGTAAGAATATGCTTCCCTACACATGCAGCTGTAAAAGAGAGGCTTCATGCCCATCTTCATCACTCTTTTCAAGTACTTCTAAGATGTATGGAGATCCTGGAAGGAGAAATGGCTGGGAGGAGATGAGCAGGTTGTGTCTCCATCAGGGACATCACTCAAGCTAAAGCACCATCTCCTGCCCCTGTGGCCACCATGCCCTGTCCATCTATCCAACCACATGCTCAAGCCATTTCCCCACATAACCTCAGCCACTGACATTGCTGCCTCAGCCTCAGTGCAGGAGCATGAACCTGTGTGGGGGCAGGGAGGCCATGCACCTTGGCCACTGCCCATAACCTTCAACCCAAGCCAGCAGTGCACAGCAAGGTGGAGGATGGCACTGCCTCACTTCACTTTTAACAGATGAGATTGTATCCTACTACACAGAGGAATTAATTGATTTGGAAAATTATCTCAAACTGTGGCAATTAATTTTCACCCCTCAAGTAAACAAGTCTCCCTCTAATAGTCTCTACTATTAGAGACTCCCTCAAGTCTCTAATAGTAGCTGGTAGCTCCTCAAAAATCTGGTGAGTAATCTTTATTATGAAAGATACAAATACTCATATATTTATAACCTTCTGTTACTTTTCCTCTTTTGTGAAAAGTAAAATTAAACTTAAGAATCATCTCTAGACCATAAAAGCCTTTTTGGGGGATAGGAGAGAAGATGGTGTTGGTTTAAGTGGGCACTCACCATCTCCCTCATAAAGGAGAGATGACTGGGGACAGAATCCTGCCAAGGTAAGCTGTTCTGGGAGCCCATGGAGTGGGAGCTTTTGGGGCATTGATCTGGAGGGAGCTGGACAGGGAGACAGAATGCTCAAGATAAAACTGTGAGTTTTTAGCCCTATGTCTGGAAATCAGTGATGGCTGAAACCCACCCTCAGGGCAAGGGGCAAGGGTGAGCCTGACTGCTGTGGGCCACCCAGTGAGAGGGAGCATTCTATGAGAGAGAGAAGTTTCTGGCAATGCACAGAAAGGGGTTTCCTTTCTGTGGGGTTGGTTGCCTTGACACCCTTTGAGCTTTGGGGAGCACACCAGACAGCATGAAGTGACACCAGGCTGAGGGGAGAGGTGAATCTGCCGAGGCAGCCTGATTTATCTAACCACCCTGGGATAAAGAGGCTTGGCCTGAGAGAGGGTGGAGTTAGCCAATTTATTAGTTCTGTGCTGAGGACTTTCTGAATTTCAACTCCTCTAAGGGAGTCAGGCAGTGGGAAGCACTTAATAAGTTTCCATGAGCCTATTTGGGGTCCCCTGGTAGGAGAGGGTGGTCTAAAAGAGGCTTGAAAATCATTTTGGTGTGGTGGTGTACTCTGTGATCAGGGCCCCATTTGAATTTCAAAAGGAAAATCAAGCTGACCAGGAGAGGGGAGGGGTGGTCTGCTCCTACAGCCTGCTGACCTCTGCTGCCCTAAGAGAGTAAAACCTGCCCAGGGGAAAGTGACTGAATAACTCTCTGAAGAGCTAACTGACTGAATTAGAAAGGCAGCTCTGTGGAGGAATTTCTGCCTTGAATATGTGAGGTCCCTATTTCAATTCCCAGCTCCTCTAAGAGTAGTGATCCACTGGAATATCTAACATTCAGCTGAATCAAAGGACAGGGAAAACATAGACATTATTTTTGTACTAACTTCTTATGGGTCCCTTATTTTTCCAAAAAAAAAGTTATTTTAAAGAAATTATCTTCATTTACTCACTAAAATGCACCTCAAAACCTGCAGAGAGAAGTCTGCAGGGCAATTGATTGATAAACACAGGCAGCCTGAGAGGTTCCACAAGGGCCTGAGAAGCAATGCTGTTCTACCTTAGCTTTGTTTGACAACTTGCTAGTGTGTTTGTTTTGTTTTTTGTTGTTGGTGGTGGTGGTGTGGTTTTGTTTGTGTTTTTTGGTTTTGTTTTGTTTCTTGTATTTCTTTCCTCTTTCCTTCCCCACATTTTTTAAAACTAGGGGCAGCTAGCTTGTTTCTTCTTTGCTGTGCTTCTTCTTCCTTGATTTCCTGTTTTCTGTGCATACCCATTTTGTCTACCAATGCTATCTATTTTCCTTCCTTCATCTTTCTATCTTCTGCTTTCTGCTGTGGTTCTTACATTCCACCTTTTTTACTTAGTTCTCAACTTCCCTGCTTTCAATTTCTATCCTGTTTATTTTGTTTCCTTTTTTAATTAACTTTTTTTCTTTCTGTCTTTTCTTTTCTCTTCCTCTCTTTCCTCATGATTCTGGCCTTTTAAACCATTCTATACAATTTTCTCTGTTCAGTTTCCCATTTCATTGAAGATACTACACATTTTTTTCCTATTACTCTACACTGCTTATGTGAGTTAAATATTCATTTTACTAAGTCTTATGTGGCCCCTCTTCTAACTTTTATTATTAATACTATTGCACTTTTCCTTTTCTTACTTCTTTTGATTTCCCTGGTCCTAATCTCTTTCCTTCAAAGGAACATAGGAAACAGGAATGAAATAGAACAAGAAGAACAAAGTGCCAAAAACAAAACAAAACATACACAAAATGAGCAGCTAAACAAAACTCTAGAGCAGAGAGAGAAGCTAATCAAATGAATAAACCAATCAAGATAAATGATGGCCAGAGGGCAACTAAAAATTACAAACCATACCATGAAACAGGAAGACATGAAGCAGTCCAATGAATAAATTAAAAATCAGGAAGAGATGCATGACATCAAAGAACTAATCAAAGCTGTCCACACAAATATCATGGACCAACTTAATGAAGTGAAGGAAGAGATTAAGGATATTAAGAAGACACTGGGAGAACATACTGAAAAAATTGTAAACATACATAAAATGATAACAGATATGATGGTGATGAATGGCACAATCCAAGAAATAAAAAAGATACTGGAATCACATAACAGCAGATTTGAACAGGAAGAAGAAAGAATTAGTGATGTAGAAGACAGTACATCTAAAATCAAAGAGATAGTAGAACAGAAAGATAAAAAGACAGAAAAAAAATTCAGCAGGGACTTAGGGATATAAATGACAAGACAACACACACAAACATATGCCTTATAGGCATCCCAGAAGGAGAAGAGAAGGGAAAGGGAAAAGAAGGACTGTTGAAAGAAATAATTGCTGAAAATTTTTGAACCCAATTGAGGGAGAAGGATGTACATGTCCAGGAAGCACAGCACATCCCAAAACATATAAGTCATAACAGGCATACTCCAAGACATATACTTGTCAAAATGTCCAATGCTCAAGACAAAGAGAAAATACTCAAGGCAGCAAGACAAAAGAGAACCATCACATATAAGGAAAGCTCAATAAGATTAAGTGATGATTTCTCATCTTAAACCATGTGGACAAGATGACAGTGATGTGACATAGTCAAGGAACTGAAAGAAAAACTTCCAGCCATGAATTCTCTATCCAGCAAAGCTGGCATTCAAAAATGATGGAGAGTTCAAAATATTAACAAATAAAGAAAAAATAAGAAATTATGCCATAAGAAACCTGCACTTCAAGAAATACTAAAGGAAGTTCTATGGATATAAAGGAAAAAACAGGAGAGAGAGAGTTGGCAGAAAGCGTAAGAACAACTAAAAAGACAAAAAGAGAAGTAAAAATAACATATGACATACATAAACCCAAAGAAAATATGGCTGATGTAAGAAATTCCTTCAGAGTAATAACACTAAATGTTAATGGATTAAGGCTCACCAGTCAAGAGACACAGATTGGCAGAATGGATAAGGAAATATGATCCATCTATATGTTGTCTACAAGAAAGCCACCTTAGAACCAGGCATTAAAGGAGGTTGAAAGTGAACAGCTGGAAAACAATTTTACAATCAAAAACAACCATAAAATGGTAAGAGTAGCTATGCTAATATCAGCCAAAATAGACTTTAAATGCAAAACTGTTGTAAGAGACAAAGATGGACACCATATATTAGTAAAAGGGGTAATCTTTCACACAGAAAGAACAATCATAAACATTTATGCACCTAAGCAGGGCACCCCAAAATACATGAGGCAAACACTGGAAAGACTAAGTGGAGAAATAAATGCCTCTTCAAAGACCTAGAATAAAAGGGGGAAAGTTAAAGACAAATGAGTTTATATGGCTGAGAGACTTCAGGATGGGTTGGGTGGTCATCCCAGAGTTGGCAATTTCACACCTCTCAGTGGGGTCTTGTCGAGTTCCAGGGTGGATGTCACCTTGAATGGTGGGGCTCCTGAGGGCTCTGAAGACACTGGGGTCCTATGTTGGGGTGGATGGCTCTTGAGGTTGGTGCCTTGCCAGTGGGCCCTGGTTTGGAGTTTGTGCTTCTGGGAGTGACAGAGTTGGTCTCAACTGTGTCTTCCCTGCACATGGGTCATATATCCCTTCTTTTCAAACCTTTACTTGGTGCTGATGATTGTAGCTGTATGTCCAAGACTTGAGTCTTGGGCTGTCCATGTGCCAGCTGGCCCCAAGCTTCAGTAGAGAAGCAGCTCCTACTCTGCAGCTCATTGGACTCACCCAGGAAAACTGGCCGGGAGATGATGGACAAGAGCCGTCCCAGGGAGTTGAAGGGATCTGCAGCTGTGGGTGGGATGGTCCCATCTATCTTCCCCTTGGGATATTGAACCCCTCTTGGTTGGGGATATAGTGGACAACACCATGCCATACTCCTCAGGATGGGAGAGCAGCTATGGACTAGAGTGGACTTACTGGTATTCTGCTATAGGCATATTATGACTCAAGCAATGGAAAATGTTGTGGCATTGGTGTGGAGTCAGTGGTAACTAGAGGTTCTGGGGGCAGGGGGAGGGTCAGTTTTAATGCAGGAGCTTTTGGGACTCAGGGGTTGGCCTGGATGGCATTGCAGTGAGAGATATAAACCATTTTGTATCAATGTATGGCATTCAGAACTGTGTGGAAGACAGGGTGTGGTCTGCAGTGTGAGCTATGGTTTATGCTTGGAGGCAGGGCCCCGGGGTGTGTTTGTCAGCTGCTGTTGGTGTGCCACACTAATGAGGGATGTTTGTGTGGGAGGTTGTGGTGGGTGTGGGAGGTGTGGCATGTGGGAATCCCTGTGTTTTTTGTGTGGCATTTCTGTCATCTTAGTATCTTTTTAAAAAATTAATAAATGACAAGAGAAATAATCATCTCTACCCCTGACCATGCAATTTCTCTAAATGAATCCCTTTAATTTTTACATTCTTGGTAAAGTTGAATTATTGAATAAATACTAAATCTCTTTTACCAGCACCCACTCCATATATTTTCTATCCATCTTTCATGATTTAAACACATTATCTTCCATCCTGAACCCCAAACCACCTCTGAAACTATGTTCTCCCAGCTCCTGCTCCCTTTTTATCCTCTTTACACTTAAAAGTACAGAGCCATCTATATCTAGTTACCATATTCTCATATCCCATCACCCTGTGAATTTCTAATGGAACAGGATTTCATCATAAATAAATACAATTAAGATCACCAGGGATCTCTTCAAAATTAAATCCAATGAGCATTTTACTTGGAATGAAATTAGAATTGGATCATGAATTCTTTGGTGGAACTTTGCTTTTCTTAGGTTTTTTTAAAAATCTGAGATTCTTGACTGTCTTCAAATTATTCTAATCACTCCTTCCCAATGTCCTCATCAAAAAATTTTAAAGCAATATTATTGAAGCATCTAAAAACTGAATGCTACATCATGTCTTGGAAATCTCATGCATTTCTTTAATTACTTCTATTTTTGCCAGACTTCTTCTGTGCTGTGTTCAAAACTATTGCCTGGATTTTATTTCTAAGCTTTAAACTCTGCTCGTGTGTGTTACAGGCCTCAAAATTGAAATATATCTCAAACTGAAGCAATTAATTTTCACCCCACAAGTAAAGAATAATCTTCCTCAAGTCTCCAATAGTAGTTAAATAGCTCCTCAGAAATCTGGAGATTAATTTTTGATACACCCTCTCAGAAGCACACAAACACAAAGGAGCTTTGATGTTATGTGTACACTGAGCACTATTGTCAATTTTCATTACTACTCTAATCTCTCCACACACATTCTTACCACACACTCATTTTCCTACATTCTCATATTAATGACAATTCATCAGATATCCATTCTCTGATTTTTATCACCTTAGCTTTCCCTTTTTTCCTCATTGGTTTAATTATGACTCTACTATTTCTTCAGGTCACTCATTGAATTTGTCAGTGTGCATTTATCAGTTTGTTCATGTCTTTCTTTATTGTATGTCTACCTTATGAATTAATTTTTCAAAAATAAAACCCTGTGATAATAAGATGAAACAAGCATGCTTTTGACCATTACTTACGGAATATAACCCAGAGAAATTCCATATGCACAATAACCTGATCTTATCTGCAGTTAAGATTAATTGATTATTTTGAGCTTAATAACAAACTTACCAAATTAAGGATGTGGGTTCCTCCACCACCCAAATATATGTTAAAGCTAATGTATTGATGTTTTTACTTGGAGTATGGTTACTAAACTCAGGAACTCAGGACTTTGATAGTTTTCTATTTTTCTATAAAGTCCACAACTTCACCAATCACATACTCCAAAACACCCACCCTGAATAATTTGGATAAAACCAACATGTATTTATATACCTTTAACACAATTTTCCTCTCTAATTAAGTCATGTAGATGCATTTAAGGAAACGAGATTCTGTACTGTATTTCTGTCATTTTTCTAAGTGCCCCAAAGCAACCCACATGCCACTGGCAAGAAACATTACTTTTTTGTTGTTTAAGTGGTACTTGTCAAAAAAGTTTGATTCTCACATATAATTTTGAGAATATAAATAGGCCTATAAAAATAAATATCTTGATCTATTGAAAAAAAGCTAAAGAACTTATAAAAGTACGTTATTCATTGTGGCAAGTTCCTGTGGCATCTCGTAAGCTATCATGTCCATTCTCTCAGGGTCTGCTGGGAAAGATCATGAGATCTGGGGACTCAGGTTTAGAGTGTTTCTGCCCCATCAAGAACTGAATGCATGACTGTAACAGAAGGATTTAGTCTACAACCTCTTTGCTATGATGATGATAAACATATTATCAAATTCATCATTTTGTCATGAAGATTAAATGACAGAATATCTGTAAAGTTTCTAGATGGTGGTGGACACACAGTAAGTCCTCTTAAAGTGTTCCATGCTACTATGTACCCATGGACCAAAGTAAGCCCTGTCCTTCAATACTGGCCTTTATCCACTTTTTCAGGATGAGAAAACTGGGCATTTTAGGATGCTCCAAATCCATATGGTTGGAGCTACTGCCTGGCAGGACCATCCCAGGGCTCGAGTTTCCAGGGTCAATCGTGGTTCAAGCTGTGTCCACATAAGCTAGCTAGGGGACAGGTTAATATGAGCTTAAATCCATTTTTACTGGCTGGGGGAAATGTGAGAGTAAGGTTGGGCAAGTAAGAAGTGAGGGGAGATGTAGAGATGTGGAAAAGTGGTGGAGTGGTCCAGTTGAATCTGTTTACATAACTTTGTTGAGTGAGATGCTTAAGGCCATGAGCTGGGTCCTAGCCCCAGTGACAGGAAAGCTCTAGAGCAGGGCTCTAGGATCCCTCAGAGTCTGTCCCAATTCTGGAACAACTGGCTTGGATTTACTGCTCTGGATATTCAAGTCCAGGGATCTTGCTAATCAGTGACAGAAACTGGACAACAGAGCATGTTACCATGGATTCAAAAATGTCCTAGCCCTGCCAACAGCTTCCTTGCTAATTTGTACATTGTGTACCATTTCCTGAGCAAACAAGGTGCTTATTGGCTGGATTCTTTTTCCTCTTACTCTCCAAGCAGTGTTATAGGCCTGCAAGGCTGATAGATGTTCAAAGTCTGGTCAAGTTCCCTATTCTTATTGCATTCCAGAAAAAGAGTCTGCTGAATGAGGAAGGTCCATTTCCAGGATCTCCTTATACTGTATTATTGATCAATAACAATGAACCTTGTCCTCCAAGAGCTCTGATGAAGGTATACATTGAGATTAATGTTTTCATGCCTGTGAACACAACATGCTGCCATGGATAGTGATTCCTCTGATGGACCTGGGCAAAGTAAGTTGAAAACCTTCTAGAAAAGATTCACCATTATAGATTCCATTAAAAAAAACTTGTGTTTCATGAGAGGAGGTAAAAATATAAATATTAACAGGAGTTTTGAAGAAGTTGATTCCAAACCTCATAAATGATTTTGAGGGCTTCAAGATTTCAGTGGAGGAAATAACATCAGATTTGGTAAAAGTAGCAAGAGAACTTGAATTAGAAGTGAAGCCTGATGACGTGACTGGATTGCTGCATTCTACTGATAAAACTTTAACTGACGGAAGATGATTTAATGGAGCATATTCTTTTATCCATTCTGCCAATCTTTGCCTTTTGATTGGAGAGTGTGGTCAGCTGAATTATCTAACCCAATTTAGACATGTCCTTAATCTTAAGGTATATTTGAGGAAATATACCTTAGGTGGGAACCCATTGCAAGTGAGGACTTATAAAGATATTTTTTTTTCAAGGAAAGGTCTACATAAATGAGGGCAGATCTTAATTCAGATTACTGGAGGCCTCAAATGAAGAATGCCATGGGGAGAAGTAGGAAGTTAGCCAGAACCCAGAGGAGAAAGGAGAGGACATTGCCATGGGAAGTGAGGCTGGGATACAGGTCAAGAATCCCCAAGGAATGTGGCAAGCTAGCACCAGAAAGCTAACCAAGAAAAAACAAGTCTTCTGTCCTCTAAAACTGTGAAACAATAAATTCACATTATTTAAGCCAACTCATTGTGTTGTATTTATCCTAGAAGCCTGGCATACTAAAATGAAATTGAGTCTATTTACACTTAATTTAATTAGGGCAAGACTTACTGCTACCGTTTTGTTAATTGTTTTATATGTCTTATATTTTTATGTCCCTCCTTTACTCCATTATTTGTTTTCCATTTTGTTTATATGAACTTTAATATTGAGCCATTATGAGTCACTTCTCAATTCCTTTTGAGTAGATTTTTATATATTCTCTTTATGCCTACCATGGGTATTACATTGTACAATTTTAAAAAGGTTCAATTTAATATGAAGATTTAATAACTACAAACATGTGTACACCTAACAAAAAGGTCCCAAAATATATGAAGCAAACATTGACAGCATTGAAGGAAGAAATAGATCTGTAACAACATTTGGAGATTCCATTATGCAATTTTAAATACTGAATAGAATGTCTAGATAGAAGATTGACAAGTTAAAAGAAGACCTGAATTATACTATCTTTCAACTATATGTAAGATAATATATGAGAAACTTCATCCAACAACAGCAGAAGAAACATTCTTTCCAAATGCACCTGGATCATTCTCCAGGTTCGATCATATGTTGGGGCACAAGAAAAGTCCCAAAAAAATTATTAAATATTAAATCACACAAAGTAATTCCTCTGACTGAAATGAAATGGGGCTAGAAATCGATAAGAGAAGGAAAACTGGAAAAATCACAAATACGTGGAAATTAAATAGCATACTCTTAAGCAAACAATGAGATGCAGAATAAATTACAAGGGGAATTAGAAAATACTTAGAGCTAAATATAAATGAACTCAGCATAAAAAATCTATGATATGTAATGAAAGCAGTGATTAGAGGGAAATTTAGAGATTTGACATCTATACTAAAAAAGAAGAAAGAACTCAAATTAATAACCTAACTTTTCTTCCTGAGGAACTAGGAAAAGAAGAGCAAAATAAATCCAAATTCATCAGAAGGAAGGAAATTATTAAGACTAGAGTGGAGGTAAAATAGAAAATAGGAAACAACTGAGTGAACAAACAAAATGAGAAGTTGGTTCTTTGAAGAAAATCAACAATCCTTTAGCTAGACTGACAAAGAAAAAATAGAAAAGAAACAAATAAAAAAAGTCAGAATGGAAAATGGTGATGTCACTACTAACATTGTAGAAATAAAAATGTTTATAAGAGAATTTAATAGGACCTCCAGGAAAATGGAGGATTAGAGAGATGGAGGGATCTATTTTCTGCCAGAAAAAAGTAGCTAGAGGACAGGTGGAGACTGCTTGGAGGGCTACTCTGGGCTCAGAACACCAGGAGAAGGTGAGACACCAACCAGAAGAGAGAAGGGTGAAGGAAAGAAGGTCAGCTGTCTGAAAAATTCTGTCAGTAGATCCGCAAAAGCAGCAGCAAGCACCTGTGCCCCACATAACAGTCTGTGGATGACAGCAACTGTGGACTGCAGTGGCTATGGACTGGGGATTGCAAGGGTCCTCTTCCCCAAGAAAGGAGAGAAGGAGGGACACCACCTACAGCAAATTCAGATTTTGGCAAGCAAATTTGGTCTGCTGCTTTAGAGGGGTTGAACACTTCCAGGCTGGGTGGGGCCATGACACTGTTTGCCCTGAGATCCACAGTGAGCTAAAGGTAATTTGCCTTCTCAATCACCTTCCCTGCTGCCCAGACTGATTGCTGAAGAAGCAGAGGGTGGGAGGGTGTGGCTAGCCAAGGATTGAGAACAGTCTCTGACAAAGTTTGCTTGTGAGGCTTGGCCAGCACTGAAGACATACATTGCTTCTACACCACCCACCCACCTGAGGAATTATATTTAATGCACTCCCCACTTGCATCTGAGGTCTGAACTGAGATGTCTGCCAAAGAGCACCATCTGCTGGCCAAACTAGAAACATGCATGAAGAAGAAAAACAGTAAATAAATGATGCAATCAGATGACTTTACTGCCACCCTCTCTAAGTCCCTTGGAAACTGACCTGCACCCCAATATTAAGTCTTTAGCCCCTGTTTGAGCAGTTAAACAGGGACAATCTTAAATATCTAGAACAAGTTAAACCAGGTCAAATAACAGTGGTAGCACACAGCAACTTAACAGCAAATCCACAGGCAAGAGAGAAACTGAACATCAGAGTAAACGCAGCGTCCTAATCCGAAGCCTAAATATCAGCAAAATAATTACAAGCCACACAAAGATTAAAAAAAAAGATATGACTCAGGCAAAGAAACAAATCAAAGCTCCAGATGAGACACAGGACTTGAAACAGCTAATAAATGAAGTTCATACAAATCTCCTAAATCAAATTATCGAGTTTAAGGACAATATGTATAAAGAAATAAAAAACTTAAAGAAGACTCTGAGAGAGCACAAAGGAAATTTGAAATTTTGTTTCAAAAAATACCAGAGTTTATGAGAATAAAAGACTCAATGAGTGAGATTAAAAATACAACAGAGGCACACAACAGCAGGTTTGAAATCATGGAAGAAAGAACCAGCAAAGTAGAGGAAAGAACAATGGAAATTGAAGAGAAAGAAAAACAGAGAAAGAGAAGAATGGAAAAAATTGAGCAGGGGCTCAGGAAGTTCAATGATAACATGAAGCGCAGCAACATACATGTTATAGGAGATCCACAAGGAGAAGAGAAGGAAAAAAGGGGGTAGAAAGAATATTTGAGGAAATAATGGCCAAAAATTTCCCAATTCTCATGAAAGATTCAAATATATGTGTCCAGGAAGCACAGTCTACTCCAATTAGAATAATTATAAATAGACCTCCAATAAGTCACATAAAATGCAGAATGCCATTTTGGACAAATGCCAAAGATAAAGATAAAATTCTGAAAGCAGAAAGGGAAAAACAAAACATCACATACAAGGGACATCCAATAAAACTTATTACAGATTTCTCTCCAGGAACCATGGACAAGAAGTCAGCGGTATGATATAATTATGGTAGTGAAAAAGAAAAACTTACAGCCAAGATTTCTTTATGTGACAAAACAGTGAGCTTAAAATATTCACGGATAAACAGAAACTAAGAAAGTTCATAAACAAGTATTCAGCTCTGTGGGAAACACTAAAGGGAGTTCTGCAGCTAGAAAAGGAAAGACAAGAGAGAATTGCTTGCAAGAGTGTGTAGAAGTGAGGACTACCAGAAAGGGTAAACAAAAAGGAAAAATTGGACAAAAATAAGATATGACATAAGAAAGCCAAAGGATAAAATGGATGAAGTAATGCCTTTACAGTAATAATATTAGATATTAATAAACTCCTCAATCAAAAGACTTAGCCTGGGAAGCGGATGTGGCTCAAGCAGTTATGTGCCATCCTAACCCATGGAGCATCCTGAGTTCTGTCCCTGGTACATCCAAAAGAAGACAAGCAAGACAACAAGCTGACACAATGGGCTGGTGAGGTTAGCTGCTGCAACAATATGATGTAAAGAGGTGATGCAAGAAGGAGACACAATGAAGAAACACAATGAGAGACAATAAGCAGAAAGTGGAGGTAGCTCAAGCAGTTGTGTGTCTCCAACCCCCATTGGAGGCCCTGGGTTCAGTTCTCAGTGTCTCCAAAAAAAAAAAACTAAGATGAGTAGGCACAGAGAGCACACAACCAACCGACACAGAGAGCAGACAGAGAGTGCAAACATGAGGGTGGAGAAATAAATAAAATAAATCTTTAAGAGAAGTCATAGTCTGACAGAACAGATGGGAAAACATGAGTCATCCATATGCTGTCTGCAGGAGACTCACTTAGCCACAAGTATACAAATAGACTGAAAGTGATAGGTTGGAAAAAGATATTTCATGCAAATAGTAACCAAAAGAGAGCTGGAGTAGCTATATAGGTATCAGACAACACATATTTTATTTTTTTTCACTTTTTAAAGAGATATTAGGGATTGATCCCAGGACCTTTTACATGGCAAGTAGGTGCTCAACCACTTGATCTACATCTGCTCCTCCAGCACAGACATTAAATGTCAAAAAAATAAGAGATTCAGAACAACAGGAGAAACTACAAAAAGAACAAAAAAACAATCTGAAACAAAGAATAAATAAGGAAATATAAAGATTAGAGCAGGAATAAATGAAATTAAGAAGATAAAATTGAGAAAAATCAATAAAACAAAATGCTAGTTCTTTGAGAGCATCAATAAAATAGACAAACCCTTAGCAAGATTAACAGATAAAATCATTGAGAAGATGAAAATAAATAAAATCAGAAATAAAGGAGGGACTTTTTGACTGACTCCACAGAAATAGAAAGGATCATAATAGGATATTATGAGAAACAGTATGCCAACAAATTAGGAAACCTAGGTGAAATGGACAAATTTCTAGAAATGCACAAACAAGTTACATTAACTCTACAAGAAATATAGGAACTCAAGAAACCAATCACAAGCAAAGAGATTGAATCAATCATCAAAAGTCTCCCAACAAATAAAAGTTCAGGGCCAGATGGCCTCACAGGTGAATTCCACCAAACATTTCAAGAAGAATTAATACCAATCCTGTTAATGTCTTACAAAAAATTGAAAGGGAGGGAAAATTACCCAACATATTTTATGAAGACAACATCACCTTAATAAAAAAAGGGGGATCAAGATACTACAAGAAAATTATGGGACAATATCTCTAATGAACATAGATACAAAAATTCTTAAACAAATTATTTGCAAATCAAATCAAATCAAACCAAACAGCCTATAAAAACAATTATACACCACAATCAAGTGGGTTTCATTCCTGGTGTACAAGGGTGTTTCAACATAATAAAATCAATTAATGATATACACCACATTAGCAAGTTCAAGGGAAAAACTAAATGATTCTCTTGATTGATGCAGGAAAGGCATTTAACAAAATCCAGCAAATTTTCTTGATAAAAATACTTAAAAGATAATTGTAGAGAGAAAATTCCTCAACATGATAAAGGGCATATATGAAAATCCCAGAGCCAACATAGTATTCAATGGGGAGAGGTTGAAAGCTTGCCCTCTAAGATCAGGAAAAAGGCAAGGATGCCCACTGTCACCACTCTTATTCAACATTGTGCTGGAAGATGTAGTAAGAGCAATTAGGCAAGATAAGTAATAACATAGATTCAAATTGGAAAAGAGGAAATAAATGCTCAGTATTCATAGATGACAGGATCATATATTTAGAAGTTCCTGAAATATCTACAAAAAAGCTGCTTGAAGTAATAAATGAGTTCAGAAAAGTGGCAGAATAGAAGATCAACACTCAAAAATTAGTAACATTTGTATATGAGTAATGAGCCAGCTGAGGAGGAAATCAAGAAAAAAATTACATTTACAATAGCAACAAAAATTCTCAAATATCTAAGTATTAATTTAACCAGGAATCTAAAGGATCTATATTCAGAAAGCTACAAAACAATGCTAAAAGAAATAAAAAGAACTTAAACAAATTGAAGGATATTCTGAGTTCTTGGATTGGAAGACTAAGCATTGGGAAGATATCAATCCTATTCAATCTTATCTGTAGATTCAATGCAATACCAATCAAAATTCCAACAGCCTATTTTACAAAAATAGAAAAGTTAATTATCAACTTTATTTGGAAGGAAAAATGTTCCAAATAGCCCAAAACATCCTCACAAAGAAGAGCAAAATTGGAGGACTCTCATTCCCTGGCCTTGAATTGCATTATAAAGCTACAGTGGTCAGAACAGCATGGTATTGGCATAAATATCAACACATTGGTCAATGGATTCAAGTTGAAAGTTCAGAGATAGTCCTTCACCTCTATGTCAATTGTTTACTTTTGGTGTTTATTTATTTATTTTTATTATGAATGGTTGTGAGGAAAAGGAAAAGAGTAGTCAAGGGCTAAATGTAAAATTTGTTGTACCTAGAAAGTTCAGTGCCCTTATAAAGTGATAGGGTGCCTGCTGTCACAGTGTGCAATAAAGTAGATCATCATTCACTGTAAGAACAAATGTCTTAACTCTTTCCACTCTTCATTGAGAACCTGCCATGATCTTGGCCCTGTGTGGCACAGAATGGATCCAGTACCCTGCATTTTCCCACTTAATCCTCACAACAAGCTTGTAAGGCATCTTCTATTAATTATTCCTACATTACAGATAAGACTACTGAGGTCTGAGTGTGGAGCATATGGGAATTGTGTTTTCATAAGCCTAACAAATCTACTTTTCTGGGACAGAAAATAAATGATGCTTGGAGAACTTGGTATCCATAACCAAAAGAATGAAAGAGAAACCTTATCACATTCCCTATACAAGAATCAACTCAAAATAGATAAAGGACCTAAACATAAAAACCAGGACCATAAAACTCCTAGAAGATAATGTTGAAAAATTTTTACAAGAATTTGTAGTAGGTGAAGGTCTCTTAAAACTTACACCCAAAACATGAGTGGAAAAGAAAAAAAAAACAGATAAATGAAACCTCCTCAAAATGAAATACTTCTACACCTCAAAGAATTTTGGGAAGAAGGCAAATGCAGTCCACTCAATGGGAGAAAATATTTGAAACTCACACATCTGACAAGGGTGTAGGATAAAGAAATCCTACATCTCAACAATCAAAAGACAAAGTATTCAATTGAAAAATAGGCAAAAGAACAGAGAAGACATTTCTCTAAAGAAGAAGAATAAATGGAGAATAAAACAAATGAAAAATTGTTCAATATCCCTGGCTATCAGGGAAATGCAAATCAAAGCTACAATGAAGCATCATTTCACACATACTAGAATGACCACTATTAATGAAACAGAAAACTAAAAGTGTTGGACAGGATGTAAAGCAATATGATGCTTATCCACTGCTGGTAGGAATGTGGAATGGTACAGCTCTTGTGGGAGTCTGTTTGGCAGTTCCTAGGGAAATTAGATGTAGACCTACTGTGTGACCTGTGCTACCACTACTAAGTATATACCCAGAAAATCTGAGAGCACTGACACAAACAGACATCTGAACACTAATGTTCATAGTGACATTATTCACAATTGCCAAAAGAGGGAAACAATCCAGGTATCTATCAACTGAAGAATGGATAAATGAACACTTTTACATACACACGATGGAATATTATGCAGCTACTGTAAGAAGAAATGAAGTAACACATATGACAAGGTGGATGAAACTGGAGGACATTATGTTTAGAGAAGCCAGCCAAGCACAAAAAGACAAATAATTATGATTTTGCTATTATGAACTAAATATAATGAGCAAACTCATGGAGATAATAGCTAGACTATAAGTCATTAGAGAAAATAATATGGTTATAGAATGGAAAGCTGAGGTTTAATCTGTGCAGAATTGTTGAAAAATTGTTTGTAAATATTTGGAAATAAATTTAAAAGGTTAAAGCAAATCATAGAAGTTATAATTAGTAGCGCTAACATATGGGTATGATATTGGGTTTTTTTGAGTTTTTTGTTTTGTATTCTTTGGAGTAAGGAAAATGCTCTAATACTGATTGAACTGATGAATGTACAACTCCATGATTTTACCAAATTCCACTGATTGTTCACTTTAGATAAAGTGTGTGGTTTATGAACAACAACAAAATAACAATACAGTGTGTTGGGGGAAACACACCAAATGAAAGATATAAATTATATTTAGTAGTAATACTTTGATGATGCTCTTTCATAATTTCATACAAATGTTTCACAACAATGCAAGGAATTGGTGGTGGGGTGATGTATAGGAGCCCTGTATGATGTTATGCATGTTTTTTTGTAAGTTCTAAACTTTTACTATAAACTTATTGTTTATGTATGCTCATGCATGAATGGTATATATCAAAAAATTGTCTTTAAAATGAAAAAAAATACTATACAATTGTTTGCCAACAAATTATATAAGCTAGGAGAAATGGAAAATTTCCTAGAAATGCATCAATTAACAAAATAGACTCAAGAAGATATAGAAAACCTCAAAAAACCTGTGTGACTAGTTGATGCTGAATGGACCCCAGAAAATCCTGTCTTTAGAGAAATTCCATTTCAGTAGGTGTGAACTTATTCTAAGTGGGCCCTTTGATTTGGTCATTTCAGTTAAGGGTCTTTTGATTAGATTAAATCAGTAAGGCATGACTCAAGGGGGTCTTAATCCTCTTTATAAATGTAGTCCTTTACAAATTGAATGAATACAGAGATAGAAACAGAGTAAATGATCAGAAGCTGAGAAAGAAAGCCTTGGAAGACAGCAGCTGAAATCAACAAAACACAAAAGGGGAGAGAAAGCCACAAAGAAGGAACCTGTTGGCAACGAAGCCCAGAGGAGGAGAGTGAGCCCCAGCAGAAACCACCATATGCCTTGGTGTTGGGGGCGATGTTGTATGAATATAACTATCATGGCCGTCTCTCCTTCTCCTTCTTTGTCTTCTCCTTCTCCTTCTCCCTAAGTTCACGCCACAAAGTTCCCG
>JAQZBX010032988.1:0-25600 GCA_029593785.1 Cabassous unicinctus | reverse complement strand
GAGGGAGGGGGAGGGGAAGGAGGGACGCCCCCTCCTCGGGGCGCAGGGGGCGGGCGTGCGGGCACACGCGGTGCGCGGCGGGCGGGCGGGGGCGGCCACCGCGCGGCGCGGCCCGGGCGCCCGGGGAGCCGCCCACTTCGCCGCGTCGGGCCCCGACGGCCGGAGCTTGCATGCGGCGGCGCCCGCCGAGCCGGGCGGACGCGGGGCGGCCCGGGCCGGGGGAACGCGCCGGTAGCCCCGGCTGCAGCGGCCGCAGGATGGCCGAGGTAAGCGGGCGCGGGGCCCCTGTGCGCGCGGGGCGGGGTGGCCCGGGGCGCCGCGAGGCCCCGGCGGCCGTCGGTACCTGGGGCGGGGGGGGCGCCCTGAGGCGGGCGCGAGGGAGCGTGAGGGAGCGGGGTCCTCGCCGCGAGGGCCGAGAGGGGCGCCCGGGGCCCAGGGCGCGTCGCCGCCCGACGTCCCACAGCCGGGAAGCGACCCAGGCCGGCGGCCGAGGGCGGTTCTGGGCGTCCCCGAAGAACCGTCTGGGCGCGCCGGCAGCGCCGCGCCGGGCTGCGGGTCTTAGGACTAAGCGCGCGTGGTGGCCACGCATTTCTTAGCGCCCCGTGCGCACCTACAGTTACTGTTTCGGCCCGTGGGCTTTGAAACCCCCTCCCTTTTCTTTATTTTTATTTTTATTTATTTATTTATTTTGCATTTGTTTACATAAATGTTAGCCAAACCACTGTCATTTAAAACTGACCGTTTTAAGGATTTTGTTTCCCTGGAGAACGAAGCATGTGGTAAACGTCGGCCACTTTGCGAGGAGAATTGCGCGTGGCAGGAATGGAGGGCCCCTGCCCACCGTTGCACAGATCTTTTTGCAGAAAACTGCAGGTGTCTGATCGGAAAGCTCCCGGGGCGTAAAAATAGCGCTAAAGGGGCATGGCCAGGTTTGACCGACGTTAACGCTGACCGGTAGTCCTTGGAAAAGTTCAGCGTGAGGTGACTTCCCCCCTTTCAGAAAGCCCTGGGAATGGGGTGAAGGCTTTGGGGTTTCTGTAGAAGAGCCGGACAAAAGAGCCGATGGCCCCTTGCAAAGGTTTTACCTACAGCTGACGGGAAGCGAGCCGGGACTGCTGAGCTGCTGGATGTGTGCTTGCGCTTTACTCGTGTAGTTTTGCTTGAGAAGCGCGGGAGCCTGGAAGACCCCTACCCTCCAGCCCAGCCCACCCCGTGTTTTAAACTCCCCCAGCGACCTGGCTTCCCGGGCCGGGGAGCGCAGCCTGGTCTTGGGCGCCGAGGCTGGTACGTGCCGCAGCCCCTGCAGCCCGGGCTGGGGGAGCGGAGGAGGAGGCCGCTGGGTTAGTCCCCGCTGCCCCTCGGGCGCCGCGGGCCAGACCCTGAGGCCCCTGGGCCGCCTGGCTTTGCATAAACTCATAAGGATTTGTCAGCCAGATGTGACAAGATTGTCAGGAGGAGAGCGAAGGAGGAGATCTGATATTAATCAGCGCATAGCTCGGAGCCAAACTTTCTCAACTGCGGTGTAGGAACATGTTCTTCTCATTTAAGGCATCTCTTTGTGGCTGTGGGGCTGCCACCGGTCTGAGTTTGACAGTTAAATGGAATGCCAACTAGCAGCCTTAATTGTGTGAGTAAAATTGTGCCTGGTGCTGATTGGGGGGTGTGGATCCGACACTCTGGGGTTGGTAATGTCCCTTCTTTTTATGGCAGCTCCCAGTGCTCACAGGCAGGGCATTTAACTCGGGCAGCCTGGTGGCAGCCAGGCCTCTGCTGTTAACACTTAAGGGGCCTAAAAGAGGCCCCTCTGGTGTCCTGGGAATTCTGTCCAAGGGTGTGTGTGTGTGTGTATGTGTGTGTGTGTGTGTGCAGGGAAAAAACGTGTTACTGCAGCTTTGGGATGACAGAGCAGATCTAGCAACAATTTTTAAAAAATACATATATTCTTATCAAAGCGTGACAAGATTTTGGCTTAACAATAAGTGAATTAAAAACCACATTTGGGAAACCGTTTTTTTTCTGGTATCCTTTCATCCCTTGTTTATTGTTTTAGTGTATTATTAAATTTTATGCTACCTCTTCGTAAGATTTCTTAGAGAGACTATCAGTTTGGATGTATGTGCTCATACGTTAAAACTTTTGTTCCACGATAAAGAAATATCCTGGCTCCTCATTGCCCCTTCCCAAATTCGTTGATGTAAGTTATTAAAAAATCAACAAAATTATTCATATGTCAGAATAAAATTTTTTGTGCATCATATAAAAGAACATTACTTCAAATGTTACAAATTGTCTGGAATTTGATTTTTGGTTAAAATAGGTGTGAAATGATGACCATCACGTATGCTATGATGAATTTTGATAATCTTATTCTTTTTAGAGTACTTTCAGATAATTGAAGAAAAGAATAAGATTATGGATCACCATTTGATCTCTTATCTAATAAGTTTGCTAACTTTAATTTCACCAAGAAAATGTTACTCTTTCAACTCATCTATTGGTTGTACGTGTTCCTATTACAGTTAAATGCTGAGAAGAGGTGGTGAAATCTTCACTTAGCATGTTGTTCGTATTTGGAGAATTCATAGTTATGTTCAGACATCTGCATGAGTTAATTTGGAATATCATCTGTATCCATGGAGTGCCCTAACTGAAAGGGGTTAGCAACATGCTTCTTCAGTCGGAGAGAGAGCGGTTAGTTTGAAGTGGTTCTTTGGCCGTTGCTATCCATTAAGATGTGAAACAACTATCTTTTGCTCTGGTTATAATCTGCATTAAAAATATTAACCAACATGGGGTAATTGCCTTGGAAGCATACGGTTTGCCTGGAGGGCTATTTTAATTTATTTAGTTATTTTCATCTCCCCCAAATACTTTCCTGCTGCAGTTAGGCTCGCATCCCAGGCCCGTGCCCACAATCTCTATGTACCTCAGGCTCATCTGCTTGTGAAGGACTGTCCAATCCTATGGTCGAGAAAAGCCATATATGTTTCCCAGTGGAACAAATAATAATTGCCCCTTCAACACACACTTATCATTTATGAATGTCTGCAAATAAATGTAAATGGGGAACCATTTTCAAAAGTTCAGTTTGTTAGTAAAATTAAACTGCAGTGTTTTGGGTGTCTGGCAGAGTGTCTTTTAGCTTTCGTATATGGCTTTAGAAATTATTTTGACAGTGGCCATTTAAAAAGTTGCCCTGAAGGTTTCACAGAGTAAATTACTTGCAGGAGGAGCATGCTTCACCCCCGGGTGAATTTTCTCTTCTACACATGTCACTTAGAGTGAGTTATATTTGTCAGAAACAGCCCTGTTTAAAAAGAACTAGAAATACCCTGGCTAC
The DNA here is from genome assembly GCA_029593785.1 of Cabassous unicinctus. Lineage (NCBI taxonomy): Eukaryota > Metazoa > Chordata > Mammalia > Cingulata > Chlamyphoridae > Cabassous > Cabassous unicinctus. Next base: position 22,260 of record JAQZBX010032988.1, on the reverse strand, counting down.
AGTGAAATCTTGATGCTGAGTGACCCATCTTTTTGGTATATAAGATCAGAATTTAGGGAATAATGCACTTTTTTCCCCCTTTGAATTGCCTTATTCTGTGTATTCTCCTACAGATCTTTTATTATTTTATTTATTTATTTAGATCTTTTACTTTTGATGACTTATCTGTGGAGATGTTAAACACAGATAACTGGATTCTTCGCAGAAGGAGCATCTGGAAAGGGTTTTGTTCCCCTGCACCACCCCCCTTTAAATTGGTTTCCACCTGAAAACCTGATTTCCTCTTATCTTGTCATTCTTTTGAAGCCCTTCTTCCTAATTCTGGAAATTCCAAGACTCGGGTGTGGCCCCATTTCTCTGTGCAGACGCATGCCAGTGTTAGCCAAAGAGGTTGGGTCCAAGCAGAGCAGATCTGCTTCTCCAGAGTCCAACTCGGGGCCTCTTCAGACGTGACATAGTTACAAGGAAACGGACTGTCACTGTTCACGTCCACCCATGGACTCATCATTAAAAACCACCTAACACATCGCAGGGAGAACTCTGCCCTGGGGGATGACAATTGCACTGAGCTAACATGAGGCAAAAAGATGGAGAAATAAATGTTGTGCAGACTAGAATCAAACAGCCCCGTGTGGAGGGAAATGATTGGGGAAGCAGTTGGCTCTGGTAAACTCTGATTCAGGCATCTAACTATTTTTCGTGTAGTTAGTTTATCTCCTTTAACAGATTATTTGTGTAATTCTACCAAACATTAAAATTATTTTCCAGCTTTACATCAGCTTCCAAAAGCATTGCCTTGTTCTAAAGCCTGATTGTTTGTTACATTATTCAATCGGAAGGTAAAATTTTTATACCGTCAGTTCTAACATTCCTTGATACACCATGGTGAATTTTAAGACAGCCACCAGGATGGCATAATTAACTAAGTCTGCTCTTTTCTTTTTTAAAACTTAGTTTTGAAAATCTAGTTTGCAGGAAGTCCATAAAAGAAGTGTATGCAAAATTTTACTTAGAAATGTTCACAGTTTCATCGTTCGTTTCCATCAGCGAACTTCACGTTGGCGAAGTTGCGTTGCTTGCGTGCTTGGCTACCTTCGTTAAGATTATCCTAAAGTATATGTTTTGTGTTTTTTGTTTGTTTTCCTCCAGTCGGATTCACCTGTATTCAGAAGTTCCCTACACATGCAGTTAAAGTCTTTCCATTTTTTAAATCAAAGGATTCTGACGATTACATCTTAGGTCGCCCAAACTTCAGTTATAAAGGGGAAAAAAAATCCATCCGTATCGTTTATATTTCTGTATTGTTAGTTTCCTTTTTTTAAAAGAAGAGATTATATTTGGTTTGGTTCCCAAGGTATTATTTGCATGTTTTTCTACCAGTCTTTCTATTTTCCATTTTCAGAACGAATAATTTTAAGAGAAAGCACAGATGTTAAATTATTTTGGCACAGAGTTTACACTTAGATTTATAGAGATCAAAAGAACACGTTTTTCCCCACCGCCCTCTTTGAACTAGGCAGCAAGAGAATACAAGTAGTGTCATGCATGCTCTGTGCCCACAGCTGTCACCTGAGGGAGCGCCACCTCCCACCTGCCCTCTCTCTGCCTGACCCTGCTCCGTGCTCTCAGTCTCGCTGGCCTCTCCTCAACCCTGTATTTGCAGTGAGATACCAGATGGTCAGTTCTCCTTTAATGTCATTTTTCTACTGCAAACGCTGTCTGAGGCTCCCTGTTTCCCGTTTTCATCCGTGCTCATGGCAAAAGGTGTGCCATCGTGCAGAACAGAGCGACTCCTGGCCGCCCCGCTCACGGCCCACGGCCAGGACCCCGTGTTGTCCTTCAGAGGGGCGCTCAGTGCCCGTAACGGGAGCTCCTGCTCTGTGCCCCGGCCCCTGGGCCTGCCCCGCGGCTGCCGTGCCCAGTCTTTGTGCCCTGGACTGGCGCTGCCTGGAGGAGTTCCTCCTCGCGAGGCCACCTGGCCTCTCCCTCTCCTGCGTTTGCTGTCTCGTGCAAACTAAAATTTGAAGTGAGGGGAGAGAAAGAGTCTTGAAAGATTTTACTTTTTCACTCATCATAATGGAAACTTTGCAACACTCAAATTTAGAAGAGTTTAAGAAATCTTGGTGATATGTGCTCGGGGCTTCGATAGCTACCAACTTTTGGCCAATCCTGGCTCAGCTATATTCCCTGTCCGTTCCTCCCACTGTTACCAACACTGGATTACTTTGAAGCGGATCCTAGGCAGAATATAATTTCACTCATAAATATTTTAATATGTAGCTCTAAAAGATAGAGACTTTTTATAAACAAAAGCAGTATACCAAGTAGGACGTTAAAAAATTAACAAGAACTTCTTAATTGTCCTTAAATTTCCCATCAGTGTTCAGATTTCCTTGATTATCTTGTAAACTTTACGAGATGAGGTCCATATATTGTCTCTTTTAATCTATAGGTTACGTCTCTCTCTACTTTTTTCCTTGCAATTTATTTGGTGAAAAAGCCAGGTCATTTGTCCTGTTGACTGCCCCTCGCCCATCTGGATTTTGGTGATTGCTTCCTCATGGTGTCACTTATACATTCCTCAGCTCGTGTATTTTCTGTAGACTGTAGAGGTTTGACCAGATTCAGGTTTGAACTCTTTGTGGCAAGGACACCACGTACGTGGTGGTACATCTGAGGAGCTGGGGAGTGGCCGTCGTCTTAATTCTCATGATCCTCTAAAGAGCATCTTGATCTCGGCAATTACATTGGTTACCCTGACGTACTGTTTGCATAGAGAAGGATGCATGTTTGAGACTTTTCCCTTTTGTTGACTGGTTTTCAGAATAATTAGTTGGTTCTCTAGCATTCTCTAAAGGTGGCCAATAAGTTGAGTGTTTGCTTTGAGTATATTTTGAATTCCTAGATTTTAATAAAGTGAATGACTCACTAATTTTTGACAAATCGCACTCTCAGCTCTGTTCTCTGACTTTTCTTCCCCAATGAAGTCATGTGCTCCCAGAGGCCAGATGCTGGCACTTACTCATCTTTGTAGGCCCCTGAGGCTCCCCATGGGCACCAGAACGTGGTAGATGTTGTTTTTATTTATTTATTTTTTTTCAAAGGAAAACCCTTGGTAAGTAAATAAATGACTGTCACTTAGTGTCAGTGGGAAGGCGGTGCCGTGATAGGTTGGTACGGTGACCGTCTGGTCCCCATGTGTCTGGGTGGACTTAAGCCCAGCACTCCCGGCAGCAGACGAACTACCTTACACAAAAGGACCTCATGGGTTTCCTTCTCGCCTCTTCCCAGTTGCTCTTATTGTCCATTCGATACTATTTTCAGAACCCTGGTTATACCTCTGTGAGTTTGCGTATGTGGGAAATAGGGTGGAAAACTTAAAAATTGAAAAATGAAAGAAGTTAGTGGAAACTGAGAGGAAGGAAGGCAGAGAGCAAAAATATCCCATTCTAATAAGAGAAGTGAGAAGAAGTACAGGGTGTGTGTAAGAGGCGGGGGCCAGAGCAGCTCCAGAGCGCAGTGGGCTCCAGAACTGCCAGCCTTGAGCGGCGTGGTTCCCTGACCCAGGAAGCCTGACTCTGCTAGGAGAGAATGGGAAGGAGGATTTCACGGCAGATAAAGAGTAACCAAGCCCTTCCCCGACAAGCTGAGATGGTCTAGCTGCTCTAAAAGATGTCTTGGAATATATGTCCCAATTTGCAGTTTTTGAGCTGCACTTCAGTTTTCCAGGACTCAAGTCTATAGCAGCAATAGGCTGTATTCACCATTTAAAAATACAACTTGGAGAAACCTGAAGCTTTTTCATCCTAAAGCTTGGTGACTTTTAAAAAGTGATTAGTGGTTTGGCGGACTAGGTCCTTTGATTTCAAGTTGGGGAATTATTATTCTTACCTCTGAGACTCTGGCACAGCCTTAGAATGCCACACTTAAGAGTGGGCCACAGACTCTAAACTTGGCGGGCAGAGGTGCTCCTCAGTGATCTCTACTGGTGAGCTGTTCCCTGATGTGGTTTTATGTAGCCCTCTCCAAGGGCAGCAGGATGATCAGCGTGGAAACCTGAATAAGAAAGGGGTTTACTTGTCTCACATAAAATAAGCCCAGGGTAGGTATTCCAGGCGTAGCATGGCAGTCCCAGCTTCTTTCTGCTCATTCTTAGGGAATGCTTCCAACTCAGGGTCATCTCATGGTCACAAAATGGCCTCTGAACTCCAGCCATCAAGTTCATATTCCAAGAAGAAGCATGAAAGGCAAAAAAGGTCTTTCAATTGAGTCACCTTCCATTTCTAAGGCATTTTCTGTAGCGCTCCACCCAACATCTACCTGCATGCCATTGATATCACCTGGTCACCCATGCAGACTTGGAGGTTAAGGTTCTTTTACCAAGGCAGATTGGGAGAATGGATATTGAGTGAGCACCTGGCAATCTGGGCCCCAGTCAGTAAGGCATGGTGCAGCTCTCTTACTGATTCAGTCATTCATTTATTCTCTCAACACATACCAATGGTGGGCTTACCAAATACCCCACAGCACTAGCCACTAGGTTTGGAATTTCAGTTGTTTGGTTGCCTCTTTCAGGAATGAGTCACTGTGGAGAAACTTTGATTGAGTTTTTTACCTTAGATATTTTGGGTAGCTCTCTCTGCACAGTCAGACCACCAGGCCCCAGAACCCTACGAATCGACTCATTGTGAGCCTGGTGGCAATAACAGTCTCACTGTACTAACTGGTGTCTCTCCATTTCTCTGCAGCTCTCCATCTGTGTATCCTCATTAATATGTCTCACAGGCCTCTGAAGTCCAGCCCATTTTATAGTCAGAGGCGCCAAGGTACAGCTGAAGGTTACGTGGCTTAACTAGAAGTAAGACATAGGTTGCTTGAGGCCAATCCTAGGTTTTACTACCACCCAGTGTGGTAAAGGGGAAGAGGGGAAGGAGCTCCGGTTCCGCAGCTCTGCAACCAGAGGAGTCTTTTTCAAAGGCAAATCATATCCCATTCTTTTTTTAAGGCTCACCATTAGACTTAGAATAAAATTCAAACTCCTTGCCGTACCCCTCAGACCCTCGTCCAGGGTGGGCTCTGTCACCCCTCTGGTGCTGTTTTCTACCATTAACTTCACTGACTCCACTCCAGCAGCACTAGCCCCTTTTCTGATCCCTGAATACTCCCAAACTCTTTTGTGCCTCAGGACCTTTGCACTTGCTCTGCTGGCTACCAACTCTGCCTCCCTCTCCAGGTCGTCATATGACTGACACCTTGCCATCCCTTAGGACTCAGTTTAAAGGCCTTCGTTGATGACCCTATCTAAAGGATATTTATTCCCATCCCCACCTTTCCGTGCTACCCAGTTAAAAATCTCTAGCATAGATTTCTGTTTAGTTCTTTCATACCACTTGCCTTATTCTGAAATTATCTTGTTTGTTCATTTACTTGTTTATTTTCTCCTCTATAACGTAAGCTCCTTGAGGGCAGGGACATCATATATCTTTTAACTCTTTAAAAGAGTTTAGAACAGTGCCTGACTGTTTATTCGATGAATGAAGTTTCTTTGTCATTGGAACAGTACTTTCCTTCTCTGTAGAATGTCGATAATGCCTACCTCTTGGGATTGTTGTAGGGATTGAGTGAAACCAATGATGTAACTGCAGTTATTGATATTTCAAAATAAAACCCACCTCCACTATCCAGATTTAAGACCACCTTGGTAGCCTGTAAATTGCTCAGCTTCCTCTTCTATAAAATGGAGACAGTAGTGCCTACCTCTCTGGGTGGCTTTGAGAAAGAAATGAAATGAACGTGCAGTGCCTTGCACATTATACATGCTCAGTAAAGCTTACCAAGGTGTGACCTTGGACAAGGTACAAATGTTCCATAAACTTAAGTTTCCTGGGAAGAATTCCCTCCTCACACAGTGACGTGTGGTGAGAATAATTAAATATCTGCTAAACACGAACACTGCACGTGGACGGGCAGATGCTGGGAGGGTGGCTGGTCTCACCGTCGAGCTCTCCGTGTTCAGTGGAACTCTCCGTGTCCAGTGGAACTCTCAGATGAGGGAAATGTTCTCTGTCTGCACGGTAGCTGCTAGCTATGTGTGGCTGCTGAGCACTTGCAATGGCCAGTGTGAACAAGGAGCTGAATTTTTATTTTATTTTATTTGGTTTTAATTTAAATAGCCATGGGTAGCCAGTGGCTACCATACTGGACGGCGTAGACTAAGTGACAAGCCATCTGGCTGGTACGCAATTCAATTTTGTACCTGAGCCAAATCACAAATGACTCCTCTCCAAGGGTCAATGCCGTGAATCCAAGAACCCCAAAACTCTTCTATAATTTTCCTTCTCCCCCTTCAATTTGATTTTTCAGCTCTCAGTCCCTCAAAAATATTATCTCACTGAATTTATCTTCATTGATAGGAAAACATCTGCATATATTAGAGATGACAACAGTGTTGAAGTGAGCAGTTTTTACTTTCAAGCTCAGCAATTCAAATCCTGCCAGAGACCCACACTGTCCAGCAGTGGACGTCTGTCCATCTGCCCCACTGCATGCCTGGACCACTACTGGGAATTGAGCACAGCATCTCCTCAAGCAAAAGGTAGAGCCAGGGCTGTCAGGAAGAAGGTGAGGGACACCCCCAAACCAACCTAAAAGCTAGGCTATAGCTTTTCATCCCAAGACTGCAAATGACCCGCTCATCCATCACATACAAGGTATATCGATAGTTTTTGGATGAATGAATGAGCCAATGATTGTTAGTTACAAAAAAGAAAACCAGAATTTTGAATGTTGATTTATAGCATATCAAAGTGACTAATAACAATTCTGGCAATAATCTGATTAAGATGAGTGCAAAAAAAGCAATAATCGTGCCTTGATGAGTTCAGAATGTTGTAAACATCTGTTTTATGTTTCTGAAGAATGGAACAAGTATAGGAAAGGATGTACGTTTTAAGAGCTTTCCATTTGATTTACATTGAGTACTTTTCATCCTGTAATTAGGATTTTTTTGGTTTGATTTCATTTTGGAAGTTTTAATTTGTCTTTAGATGGTGGTGCTATGATTTTACTACAGCGTGGTGTTTTAAGATGGGTGGAAAAATCCAAGGGCCTTGATACTGGAAGTTTTCTTAGACACTATAATTAACATTTTTAAGTTCATAATTCCTCTGAGATTATTTCCATAGATGTTTATAATGAGCTTTATTAAACCATATTCAAATGGGTGCACGTACAACCCCATGAATGTTTCTGAGAAATCGGCTTTCATACATTGGAATTATAAATAAGATTCCTTACAGTTCTGCCCCAAAACTAGAAGCTGCTAAATCTGAATGGTCAGGTCAGTGGTCCTAAGCTGGGAGTGGTTTTGCCCCCAGAGGATATTTGCCTGGATCTGGAGACATTTTGGGTTGTCACAGCTTCGGGGGCGTCCCAGCCATCTCGTGGGCAGAGGTCTAGGGTTGCCGCTAACCATCCTACAGTGCACAGGGCATACGGCCCAAACGAGAAACCCTGGATTCGGTGTCGGGAGGTGCAGAAAGCAAGTTTCCTCTCAGGCTGTGGAATGTGACTGAATTGGTCCCTCCATGTTCAGCTGCACTGGTTCTCAGATAGAGCCACCTGATACGTCTTGGGGCTCTGCGCCGGCGCGAGCCTTTGAGCAGAGTGTTCAGGGAGTGGATGAAGTGTGTGCTCAAGGACATTTCTTTCTCTGATTGAAGCAGGTCCTGCTTTCTAAATGAATGAAAACGTGAATTGACGTCGTAGAGTTCTGTCATCTTGTTTTTAAAGAGTGAATGGCATCTTGAGGGACGTAATCCAAAATAAAACTTTTCTCCTTTGAAACAGTCGTATTTATAGAATCTAGGTTGTGAAATATTTCAGCATCTTAGTACGGAGTATGCTGGGAGCTTTTGCCAATATACAGATGGTGGGTTCGTCTGTGAGCTGATGTTCAGGGGGTCGCAACAGAGTTTAAGGTGGTGGACAGCATATTAGGTGTGCCAGAGCTAAGCGTTGGAGCCTTGTGAGGGTGTGTAAAGTAAATTAAACCATTTCTCATTTTTATCCTTTAACCTCCACTCAAAATACATATATTATTATGTGCATAGTACAGCTATATAGACGTATGTGTTCATATAGTTAGTACATTTGCATGTATATATACACACATACATACACATATGTGTGTTTGAACAGCAGTCATTTCAGTAGAACTCTATAACCAAAAAGTAAAATATTTTATGGCTTTAGAGCAGTGTTTTTCAATTGTTTTTTCATTACTGCCATCCCTGCCAGAAGACTTTTTAGATATTTTTTCCTAATTGTGCACCCCCAATGAAATTTTAGTATCGTGCCATATACTGCATATCCCATTCTGTATGTATGTGTATCTGTGCTTTATACATAAAAAGAGTGATATTTTACCCCCGCTAAGAACCCATTTTCACCCCTGTGGGACTGGTTCACCCTTGTTAAGAAGGCATGCATTATTAGAGTAAGGGTGTGCTGTGATCCCACTGAGTGCTTTGCATTATATTTTATGACTTTACAAAGAGCAAAAAACTTTTCTTCCATTTCCTTGTTTTTTGTTTTTGATAGCCTCTTGAAGGGATTAGGCAAAACTATTGCTATCTTCTGCATACCTCAGTTATGAATAAATAGTTCTAGTCCTTCTGAAAATCTGTATCTAATTGCAGTTCTGTTCAGCCCATCCTTATCCAAAAGAAATTGTAGGACCCAATTAAATCATGCTAATTTTAACCTGTATCTAAGCAGGATCACTGATTTTTTATAACAGCTTTAATGAGATATATGGTATAATTCATATGCCATAAAACTCACCCTTTTGAAGTATACAAGTGAGTGGTTTTTAGTATATTCATAGAGTTACGGGACCATCACCACTTTAGAAATGAAACCCTAGTCAGAATTTAAAACTTTCATGCTTCAAAAGATGCCATCAAGAAAGTGAAAAGATAACCCAAAAATGGGAGAAAATATTTGCAAATCATGTATCTGGTAAGGAACTTGTTCCTTGAATATATAAAGAACACTTGGGACTCGATACTAAAGAGACAAGTAATACAATTTAAAAAAGAATAGATATTTCTCCAGAGAAGATATACAGATGGCCAAAAAGCACATGGAAAGGTGTTCAACTCATTAGGCACCAGATGTATGTAATCCAAAACACAATGAGATACGACTTCACACGCGTTAGGATGGCTAGGACCACAAAGACAGTAACAAGTGCTAGCGAGGATGTGGAGGAAGTGGAGCCCTCCTGCACCATCGGTGGGACTGTCCAGCGGTGCAGCCACTTTGGAAAACAGTTTGGCAGTTCCTCAAAAAGCTAAGTGTAGACTTAACCATGTGATTCAGCAGTTCCACTCTTAGGAATTTACCCAAGAGAAATGGAAACGTATGTCCACAATAAACTTGTAGACGGGGTTTCTTTGGGGCTGATGAAATGTTGTAAAATAAGGTTGTGGCAGTGGCTGCACAACTCTGAATATATTAATTTCGTTGAGCTGTACACTTTAAACGGATGGATTATATGGTGTGTGAATTCTGTCTCAATAAAGCTGCTTAAAGAAAAGATGAGAGCAAACTAAGAAAAGAACACTCCCTCCCCTGTACGTGTCAGCGGTCATTTCCTTCCCCTTCCCTACCCCTTCCCACGGCCTCTGAGAACCACTAATCCATTTTCTGGCTCCATGGATGTGCCAGTTCTTGACGTTCGGTGTAAACGGGATCTTACAGTGTGTGGCCTCCTTTCACTGGCTTCTTGCACTTAGCACAATGTTTTCAAGTTTCGTCTGTGTTGGAGCATGTATCAGTATTTCGTTCCTTTTTGTGGGTGAATAATATTCCACTGTGTGGATATACCACGTTTTGTTTATCCGTTTGCCCGTTGGAGGCTGTTCGGGTTACCCGGTTTCTACTCTTTCGCTATTGTGAATAACACTGCTGTGAACACTCACGTACACGTTTTGATGTGGATGTAGGTCTTCAGTTTTCTTAGTTGTCTGCCTAGGAGGGGAATTGTTGGGTCGTGTGGTAACTCTACGTTTAACTTTTTGAGGAACTGCCAGACTGTTTTAGAAAACTGGCTGCACCGTTTTACAGTCCCACGAGCAACTGATTTTTAAGTGAACACTGGTTGTATGCTCCTTCAGGTGAGTTTCCCAAGTCCTTGGCCAGAGTCCCCCCTCTCCGCCACGCAAGGCCACACGATCTCTTAATTGGCAGACAGAGTTAAACCGGTAATTTTAGGCCATTTTCATCCCCTTCCTCCCGAAACACAGATGCACTCACTGGTTTCAAGGCTCTCTTGAATTGTGCAGGACCATCCAGCAGCTCTTCCCAGAACCCCTCTGACAGCTCCTGCGAGGGCTTTTTCTCCTTAATAGTGCATTGCATTCCTCAGGGCTCTAGCCCCTTTTGAGAGGCTTACCTTAAACATGTGTGTGAAGCTTGGCTCTTACCAGTTAGAGCTTTTTGTGGACACAGACATCTCTGTCTTGGGTTGCAGGTACGCCTTTGTAATCCCCACATCCTCACGGCAGACCCCGCCCCGGGGTCATCGGGGCAGGCCTGTCCCAGCCCGCGTCCTCCTCTGACTGCCACACGGTCCCGTGAGTAGAGTCGGAGGACCGCCCTCAGCGTGGTCAGCCATGGCATGCCCTCAAACCGCTAGATTTTCAGCCTCCTCCACGGCGTGGGGCTCACAGATTCCACGTGTGGATGACTCCCAGTTCGGATCGCTCTGCCTTCCGCTTCTTCCAAGCCGGGCTCTATAAGCCTTCCAGAGTTGCTGCTTTGGCTGCCTTGGCTATTTGGTGAAAACATGACTGTTCCCGCTTGTGTGCCGTTAAGAGAGCAAGACGTTGGCTTCCAGCCTGTCGTCGTGTCTCTCATAATGAAATGTCTTGGTGTTGGTAGCCCATCTCGCCTGGGCAGCATCTGTGTCATGGGCGGCTGCTCGTCTTCCCAGGGTAAAACGTACGCCCCCTGGCCTGGCGCAGAGCGGGCACACGTCACTCGGCGGGAATGCCAAACGGAGGAGCACGTTCTGCCTTTCAATGCGTTGCCTGTTCCACGAATTGTTCACATGCCACGCATGCCTGTGTTCTCTTTTGCAGGCTATTGGCTGTACTCTGAGCTGCAGTTGCCAGAGCTTCAAGCCGGGGAAGATTAACCACCGTCAGTGTGAGCAGTGCAGACACGGATGGGTGGCCCACGGTAACTTTATTTTCCCCTTCTCTTGGTCTGTCGTTTTCCCTCTTAGATAACTTCCAGTTTAGGAACTGATTACTAAGAATAACAGCTAACATGTATGTGTTACATACAGCTATTAATTTATAGGTTATATTAATACATAGCATATAAATTATAAGGATGTATTTGAACGTCTAACATTATAAATTACTACTGTGTGCAAGGGAGTCATGAACAAATCTATGAGATAAGTGTTTTATCGGCTCCATTCTAAAGCTCTACAGACTGATGTCTCAGTGCCGTCACTGTGCAATGATAGAAATGTTCTGTGCTGCCCAGGATGGAAGCCACTAGCCTAGGGTTGCCAGGTAAAATACAGACCGCCCAGTAATATCTGAATTTTAGATAATCAATGAATACCTTTTAGCCTAATTGTGCCCCAATGACTACTTTTTAGAATCAGTATTTCTCACTTGTTCAATGTTTATCTGAAATTTATATTTAGACTTAAGTGGGCACCCTACATTTAAATTTGCTAAATCTGACAACTCTGTAGTAACCACATGTGGCTGCAGCCCACTTGAAGTGTGACTAGTGTGCCTGAAGAGCTGAATTTCTCGTTTTATTTAGTTTTAATTAATTTAACTCTCGTAGCTGGTGCATTGGACAGCACAGGTTTCGGAGAAGCAGTGGCCTAGGGCTGAAACCCAGATCTGCGGGATTCCCAACCCAGGTTCTCCCTGCAGACGCTAATGCTCCCTGAGGATCCGTCTCTCGATTACCCACCCGCTGCTTTGTTTTGCCCCCTTTTCCTTACTCCTTCCCTGTCTGTGGCTCTTTCACTCTTTAGAATGCCACATTAAGGGGCCAGTCTTTTTTTTTTTTTCCTAGCGTTTCCCATGAATAACCTGGCACCTGAATGCTATGAAGGCTTTCAGTCATTTGCGTCTTCATGTTTTTTTCTGTTGGGACAGATGACCGAGCGTTAGCTCTAGCCTGCGTCCTGTGCGGTGTTTCTCTTAAAAGTAGAGACTTTCAACACCCTCTTTCTTCACTTTGATTTTCCAGCTCTGAGTAAGCTGAGGGTCCCCCCTGTGTATCCCACAAGCCAGGTGGAGATCGTGCAGTCCAACGTGGTGTTTGACATCAGCAGCCTCATGCTCTACGGGACCCAGGCCGTCCCCATCCGCCTGAAGATCCTGCTGGACCGGCTCTTCAGTGTGCTGAAGCAGGACGAGGTCCTCCAGATCCTGCACGCCTTGGACTGGACGCTTCAGGATTACATTCGGGGATACGTGCTGCAGGTGGGTGACCAGGGCCCCGTCCTCCCAGGATGCCCTCAGAAGGGCGTGTCCATGGGACCTGTGCCACCCCGTGGCCTGCTAGAGCTCCAGCCGTCGGCGGCCATTCTTCTCTGGGGTACTTTTCCGAGTGCCTTGATCCCCGACCTCATGTTCTGGGGGAGTCCAGTATTTTACCCAAGGTCTCAGTGAAGCACCAGGGTGTGGGAACACGATGTGCTCTCTGATTTGGGTTTCGCTAAGCCAGCTTTTCCACAGAAAGCAATTCGCTCCTTCTTGGGTGCTGCCTCCATTTCTTTTTTTTTTTTTAAAGATTTATTTATTTATTTATTTATCCCCCCCTTGCTGCTTGTGTTTGCTGTGTCCATTTGCCGTGTGTCTTCTCTGTGTCTGCTTATCTCCCCCTTGCTGTGAGGTCTTGCTGCGTCAGCCCACCGCGCCGTGCGGGCCGGCCTGGCCTTACACGGAGGCCCCGGGAAGCGAACCCGGGGCCTCTCATATGGTAAACGGGAGCTCTATCCATTGCGCCACACCCGCTTCCCTCCATTTCTTTTTTTATCCCCAAACTACCCACTGACACAAGACGCTGTCTCTGTCAGATCTGCTGAGGGTTTGGGAGTGAGAAAGGGAACTTATGTAGCAAACAGCTTCCAGTTTGTGCTGCACCTTCCCATTGTTTCCCACCCTCTGCTATCCCCTCTGCTGGTTCCTGTCCTAGGCTCTGTCCTCTTGGAATGGGTCTTGTCTTCACGCTCTGGCTCGCTCTCTCCCCATATCTCCACTGGCATCCTTTTTTTCTCTTCTTTTTCCCATTGTTTCATACCCTGCATCCCTTTTCCCCTCTTTATTTTGCAGAGTAGTTTTACCTCTCTTTCCAGACCATGCTGTGGGGCTGAGCCTCGTGTTTCGTATCCAGAAAGGCCATCGTGGTGTTTGCGCAAGCAAAGAGCATGTTTCCTGTATGAATTCTGTCATTCCTCTGACACACGAGACTGCTACAGCATATTTTACTTACCCCTGCACTAGAAAATGTCGGCTATCTTTGTTAAAAAATTTTTTAATGAAATGTGGGAATGAATCTATTTCTAAGACTGGCATAGACTCCAGGCAGACTTGATTTTAAGAGATCAGGTCGGCCCTATCATTAAAACAGATTCTAACAGCTACCTTTCTTGACCTCAACCCTCTCCCAGCCTTCAGGCTTGTTGTCCCTGATCCTCACAGTAATCCTACAGGGTAGGTCTGTTATTCCTGTTTTCCAGTTACGAAACCAGAGGCTGAGAGTCCTTCAAAATCTTGCAGAAAGTCACTCAACGAGTGTGTGGCAAACCCAGAATTTGAACCCACATCTTTCTAACTCTACAGCTCATAATCTTTCTCTGGAAACAGGTTTGCTCACCTCGGGTTCAGACCCCCCAGCTGGCTACAAACAACCTTTTATGTAGAGTAGCATTATGATCTTACATTATGACACAGATCAATATTTAATGATCCTGATAATCTTGCTTTCTAGTGTTAGGATTAAAAATATGGAATCAATTACCTTGGACCTCGATTGCATGAAATATTGATGATGTTACATTCCTCCTCATCTTTGAAACTCTTACGTGCTCTGTGAAAAATCTCAGTAGGCCATCAAATACATGTTCTGTGATAAAATATTTATTGTAGTTTGGGGAAAAGTTAGGCCTAGCTAGAATTTGAAAGATCTCCACCACTCCAGTATAATTACAGCTCCGCTCTGTAGACATGGGCTTTAGATCAATACGAGGTTCATTTGTTTTCTGATGTTAGTTGCTTAGGAAGCTTATTAAACTTGCTGCAAATGAATACTTGAGCTATATCTAGGCCTGATCGCTCTGTCTGTACTCTTGAGATAAAGAAGTTACTGTTATTCAAATAGTACATACTTTAATTTTAGTGGGGCAAAGCATGCCTAGTGCAAGACAACCAATAGGTTTGAAATGAAGTAGAAAATAATCGTCAGATTTCCTGGACCTGGGCGTGAGTAGTACCATTTTGGTCCTCTCTTTTGGAGCAAAGGGAGGATCACTACTTATATTTGTGCAGTTGCTTCTCTCCCCAGAGTGCCTGCCCCGGGGGAGTCAGGGGCTGTCCTCACCAGGCCCAGGCTCGCGCAGATGGGGCGTCCCGGTCCGCTGCGCACTGAGGTGCCCTCTAGGCTGGTGGGGGCCCTGACCCAGTGGCCGCTTCCTTAGAGAAAGGGCTCAGAAATAGTAAACTGATGGCGCTCTCTCCTTCCGGTCTGTCTGCGTTTAGGATGCGTCGGGAAAGGTGCTGGATCACTGGAGCATCATGACCAGCGAGGAGGAGTTGGCCACCTTGCAGCAGTTCCTCCGTTTTGGAGAGACCAAGTCCATAGTTGAGCTCATGGCAATTCAAGAGAAAGAGGAGCAGGCTGTCATCGTGCCACCTCCCGCCGCAAACGTGGACATCAGGGCTTTCATCGAGAGCTGCGCCCCCCGGAGCCCCGGCCTCCCCAGCCCAGGGGACAAAGGAAACCCAGGCAGCCTGCACCCCTTCGAGACCCTCATCAACAACGTGGCTTTCATGCTACCCTTCCAGTTCTTCAACCCCATGCCCCCCGCGCTCGTGGGCTCCCTGCCCGAGCAGTATCTGCTGGAGCAGGGCCCGGAGCGGAGCCAGGACCCCAGGCAGGAGGGCCACGTGCCCTTCCCCGACAGCAGCTTCTTGTCACCCGACACTGCGCCATTCCAGGTTGAAAAAGAGCGCTGTTCAGACTGCCCAGAGGCCGTTCCTAAGAAGGAAGACGGCGCCCGTTTCAGTGACGCCAGCTCCTACAGCCTGCTCGCCAAGCTCGAGGGGACACAGTTGTCCCCCGAGGCCAAAGTGAAGCCCGAGAGGAGCAGCCTCGGCGCCAGGAAGGGCCGGGTGTTCTGCACCGCGTGCGAGAAGACCTTCTACGACAAAGGCACCCTCAAGATCCACTACAACGCCGTCCACCTGAAGATCAAGCACAAGTGCACCATCGACGGCTGCAACATGGTGTTCAGCTCCCTGCGCAGCCGCAACCGGCACAGCGCCAACCCCAACCCCCGGCTGCACATGCCCATGAACAGGAACAACAGGGACAGGGACCTCAGGAACGGCCTGGCCGGCTCGGACGGCCGCAGGCGCCCGGGGACCCCGCCAGGCTGCAGGCCCCACCCCGGCTGCACACGCGTGGTGGAGGGCGCCAGAGGCCAGCCCGCCTTCCCGGGCATTGGGCAAAACGGCGTGCTTTTCCCCAACCTGAAGACCGTCCAGCCGGTCCTCCCTTTCTCCCGCAGCCCGGCCACGCCGGCCGAGCTGGCAAACACTCCCGGCATGCTGCCCTCCCTCCCGCTCTTGTCGTCCTCCATCCCAGAACAGCTGGTGGCCCACGACACGCCCTCCGATGCCCTACCCAAGAAGAAATCCCGCAAGTCCAGCATGCCTATCAAGATAGAGAAGGAGGCCGTGGAAATAGCCGACGAGAGGAGGCAGGCCCTCAGCTCGGACGAAGACGTGCCCCTGCAGGTGGCCAGCGAGGAGGAGCCCGAGGCCTGCAGCCCCCGGTCAGACCAGGCCCCCCAGGAGCGGCGCTCGCAGTCAGGGCGCTCGGGGACGCCTCGCCCTGAAGGGGAGCGGCCCCGCCACCTTGGGTCGGTGATCGAGTCCGGCGGAATCGTCGGGCGAACCCTTGAGCGGGCCACGCACAGCTGGGAGAGGGAGGCCGAGCAGAAGCCAGCATGGACCCTGGTGCCGCGGGACAGGGGAGACGGCGACCCTGCCGGCCGCCTGGCCCCGGGGATAGAGCCACGCGTCCCTTTCCCCGACTACATCGGACTGCAGCAGCACCTGCTGGCCGGGGGCCTCTTGGGTGCTCTGTCCAACAGGGGCGTGGCTTTTCCTTGTCTGGAAGAGCCCAAAGAACTGGGGCCCTTGGGTCAGCCCGCGCCGGCGAGGCAGAAGGAAGACAGTCGCTTCCAGTGCGATGTCTGCAAGAAGACCTTTAAAAACGCTTGCAGCGTGAAGACGCACCACAAGACCATACACGTCAAGGAGACGCACGTGTGCACCGTGGAGGGCTGTGACGCCACCTTCCCCTCCCGCAGGAGCAGAGACAGGTAAGCCTTGTCACGGCATTTCCCCCCGAAGGAGCGGTCCTCAAAGCGCGCCGGGTAGGAGAATCACCTGGAAGGCTTTCAGCCCGCAGACTGCCGCGCCCCTCCCCTGGAGTGTCTGTTTCAGGTCTGGGGGGGCACCTGCGAGTTTGCATTTCAAACAGATTCTTGTTCCTCTTGCTGCCCGTGATGGTTCTGGAATGTTGGACTGGCCCACACGCCTGAATTTTCAGTGCCAAGATCTAGACTCATTTGGCCACAAGACCTGATCTGAAATAATGTGAGGCTACTGGTGGTCTTTTCTTAAAATCTCCCTTTGTGTACATTTTTATATAGTTCAGTACAGAAATGTTAATGGATTTGGTTGTCAGCATAATATTGCAGGAGATGCACCATTCTGCTTTTCTAGAGTCTGAAACTCTGGATTCAGAAACACCTCTGGCCCCAAGGGTTTGGGATAAGGAATCGTGGACTAGTTCTCAAGTTAGCAGCTCGGGTAAAGGATAAGTAAGTATTTGATGATCACTGTAGCCTCCCAAATTTTGTCCGACTTGTATTTCATAATTTGAAGTCCATCACATGGCACAGTTTCTCTGATTTCTAGTTAACTAGCTATATATGAAAGGGGGAGTAAAGTCTCGATGGGAGATGTTTAGCATACTAAGATATCCAAGAAGAAAGGCAGTGGGCGGAACATCTCAGAGCCTGTGTGTGTGCTTGAAAGACGAGCAGTCAGTCTGGACCAGGTTTTCATGACGTTCAGAGTCGCACTGTTTACCAAGCGCCCAGGTACAGCGCTTATCTCGTGGCTCCAGGGGACATGGCGTTCCCTTGCCATCTGCTTGTGCTTTCCTTAATGCAGTGGATTCATTTAAACGCCTTGCACGTCGCCCTCCTTCCTGGCCTACCAGGGCAGAGCAGCCGCCCCCAGGAGGCGCCCGCTGTCTGATGAAATGTGACAGGTTAAATGCTAGCTGGTTCCGAGGATGTGAAAATGCGCCATTTGCTCACACACGCTCGACTCGAAGCAATTCAACACCACCACTAACTTAGTCCAAAAATGCAATGCCTCATTTATTACGAGGAAAAAACAAGAGATTCCCACACACATTCTTACATGGGCTCCTAAGGACAAAGACGAGCACTTCTTGTCTTTAGCCAAGAAGTTCGAGCACAGGGACTATCGGTTAAAATTGCTGTTTCTGTGGCTGGGATGTTGAACCAAACCACCAGGATGCCCCAATTAGTGAACTGGTCCTTCTTTTTCACCCTGCAGGAGGGACCAAGCTTTGCTCACGAATAAGCTGTTGTTAGGAAGATAGTCATAAAGGTCAGATTTCCTTTGATACTTATGATATTGTTCTAGCCCACAATATCTGTTAAATTACAAGGCATACTGAATTCAAGATGCTTTTGTGTTTTATTTCTGTTTCTGTGGGTATTTAATATTCTTATTTTCTGACCTAATTGTAGATACGCGTCTTCTTCCCCACCACAGAAAAGCATCTTGCATCCTAAACTAAAACGACTGGTTTAGTAGTCTAGGACTTGGAATGCATTTTACCAACAATCTGATCACAATGACGTGATTTGAAATACAGGGCCTCGTGGGCAGGGCCACAGCCACCTGTAACTGGCAGAGATGAAACGCACGTCGGTACATAGTCAGCTGACTTCCCCTCTTAGAGCCACTGCTACTGCCGGAGCAGTTACTAGGACCCACCGCTGAGGGGCTCAGCAGCACCCTCGATGCTTATTTAGCCAACAGATGTGTCGAGCCCCTTCTGTGTAAGGTGCTGGGGACACAGCCCCTGCCCACGGAGACCCTCAGTGTAGCGAGGACCCAGACCTCTACACAGACAGTTCAGCTGAGTGCAGTGAGCCTGAGGACGGGAAACGCAGCCTGCCAGGGGCCTTTGCGAGGGAAGGGTTCCTGGAAGAAGGGGTATGTCTAAACCAGCAGCAATCAAGCCTTTTGGTCTCTCATCCTCTTTACAAACTCTTAAAGCCATAGGACCCTGAAGTGCTTTTGTCTGTTTGGGTTATATATTTCAATATTTACTGCATTAGGAATTAAAACTAAAAAAATGCAGTGTTTATTTTTTACATCATTTAGAAATAACAATAATCCTATTATATGTTAACACAAATAACACTTTTTTGAAAAATGACGTTTTCCAAAACAAAAATTTAACGAGAAGAGTGGCTTTGTTTTGCTTTTTGGCAAATCTCTTTCATGTCTGGCTTAAGGGAAGCCGGCTGGATTTTCTTATCTGCCTCTGCAGTCGGTTGTGCTATCACGTGTCACGTACCCTCTGGAAAACTCCACTGTATACTCGTGAGAGAATGAGAAGCAAAAAGGCAAATAATGTCACGGTGACGTTAAGGAAATTGTTTTGACTTCGGGGAACCCCCTAAAGGGTCTGAGGGACCCCTAGGGGTGCCCAGTTCACACTTTGAGAACCACTAATCTCACCTGATCAAAACTGTCAGAAGCCAAGGGAAGAGGTGGAGGCGGAGGTAGAGGTTGAAGGGAAGAGACAACGGCCCGGCGTTAGCGACGTCCTGCAAGCAGAAAGCCAGCTCGTGGCCTGGAGGCTTTGCCTTTGTGGCTGTCGGTTTTGGGGGACACTGCACCTCAGGAAGCGCATCTGGCCTCTGCGGCTTGAGAAGGGAGTGGAGCCCCCATGCGAGCTCTTGTGTTCGCGGGGTCTCAGGAGTTGAGCTGGGGCAGAGGGCTTTGCCTGGCTGCAGCAGAACCCTCTCGGTACAAGGTTCCAGTAAATGTGTTTGCCTGACTTTTTTTAAAAAACCACTTGTGTACGCTGGAATCTCTGCGTCAGTCTAGTGTCTGGTTTCAGCTGACACGTGCCTCCCCCTTCAGCCCCCAGTGCTGACTTGCTCACAGGGCAGAGATGCGGTTGAGAAGAGCCACTTGCAGAGTGGGTGATCTGGGAGTGTAATTCTGATTATGTCAGAAAAGAACATGGAAGGGGCTGGAAGAGAGAAGTTGAAAGGTAAACGTCATACATTTTCTGAAATGTGACTAAGCAACCCCCACATGTCCTCGGGGATTTAGAAGAGAAAATTCAATTCTTGGTTATTTTGGTGAGTGATTTTCCCAATTCGACCCCGGCATGAATCCTGCTCTGTATTTTTGGGGAGATGTCTTCCCTGTTTGAAATCACTCCCCTATCTTTTAAGACTGTACCTCTTGGCTGATTTTACTTGTCAGAAGCTAGCAGGGGATTTCTGGGCAAGGCTGACACTGATTGACAAGTTACATCCAAACGATACCGCGTGAGTGAAAGGCACATGTTGTAATGGATGCTTGTTTATCTTTCCTTCAGGAGCAATCACTGTGTAAAAGATGGGTGGTGTTCTCCCAGGGCTACACTTGCAAAACCTGTGTTTGGTATATAGTGGAACGTTGCAAGTATGAACTGAAGTCCGCACGTGTGCACGTGTGTGCACACCGTTCCTAGCCAGTCAGGTTTTCACGCACACCCGTAGGACTCCTGGGTTGTGCGCCAGCGCTGTCCAATGGAAATAAGATGCGAGCCACATATGCAATTTTAAATTTTCTGGTAGCCACATTAAGAAAGTAAAAAGAAACAGGTGAAGTAAGTTTTAATATCTTTTATTTAATTCGGCCTGTCCCAAATATTATCATTTCAATATATGACACTGGTCACATTTGAAGCGCTTACATAGCTGTGAACGGTTAGTGGCTATCACATTGGACCATTCAGCTCTAAAAGGTATTTTCTGGTTTCATTGAAATAAAACCCTCTGCTTAGTTCCTTATAGATAGTGGCCAGTCTTTTCCTGCCATCGCCAGTGTCCTGGCTGCATTGGTCTGATGGAAGTCACCTGGCCATCCTCTTTAGCTGAGGAACAGGAAGCTCCTTGGCAGGCAGATGGTGGAAATCGAGGAGAACTGCATATTCCCCGTTTCCAGGCCATTGGCTTTCCTGGTGAATGGCGGTGGGCCTCCGTCCACTAAACAGATACCCACTGCCGGCACTCCTCTGGTGCCACGAGGGTCTCTCCTGGCACCTACCCAGTGTCTCCACTCAGAATGACGACTCTCTTTAAACCAGCCAACCCATTGCTAACCATCCTTTCACTCTTTTAGACACAGTTCAAACCTCAACCTTCACCACAAAGTTTGGACCCAAGAAGCATTGGAGAGCAGTGAAGACCACTTCCCAGCAGCTTACCTTCTGAAAGATGTGGCCAAGGAGGCCTACCGGGACGTGGCTCTCCCCCAGCAGGCGTCCCAGACGTCCGTCATCTTCAAGGGGACGAGCCGGACGGGCGGCCTGGTTTACCCGATAGCCCACGTCCGCAGCGCCGGCCTGGAGAGCTACGGCTCTGGCCCCCCGAGCGAGGGCACCGTCCTTGATCTGAGCACTGCCTCCAGCGTGAAGTCGGAGAGCAGCAGCCATTCCTCCTGGGACTCCGACGGGGCGAGCGAGGAAGGCACCATGCTCATGGAGGACAGCGATGGGAACTGTGACGGGCAGGATGGGTACCCGCTGTGTGTCCTGATGGAGAAGGCCGACCAGAGCCTTGCCAGCCTGCCGTCCGGGCTGCCCATTACCTGTCACCTCTGCCAAAAGACGTACAGTAACAAAGGGACCTTCAGGGCGCACTACAAAACCGTGCACCTCCGCCAGCTGCACAAGTGCAAAGTGCCGGGCTGCAACACCATGTTTTCTTCTGTTCGCAGTCGAAACAGGCACAGCCAGAACCCCAACCTGCACAGGAGCCTGGCCTCCTCCCCAGGCCACCTCCAGTGAAAGGACGGTGGACCCAGTGTGCTCGGGGGTGCATTCGTTGTAATTCAGGTATAAGAGTCCAAAGAAATGTTCCTAGCTTGTTTAAGACCATCTGGGACAAGTCAGGCTATGAGTGTTTGGTTTGACTTTGCAGTTTTCCACAGTAGGATGTGCAAAAGAAGGGCCCATGGGAAGCTGACATTGGAACAGCTCTTCCAAGTATTATTTTTTCTTAGTTCAAGAGGTTTTTCACGGACATAATGAACACTTAAAGAAACTCAGTTTTTCCCAGATTTGTTTACATGTTCCCGGGGGTGGGGGGAGATTTGGGGGGATGGGTTCCAGGTCTGCAGGTTGACAGGGGTCCAGGAGCCACGGAGGGGGGCTTGAAGCGAGGCTTGTGCTACTAAAGGGTCAAAAGTGTATCCTGGAGAAAAAGACTGTCGCCTGGAGTGAGAAGCCAGTCCCGGAGATCTCATTTTCAGTTTCCTCTTTAATGAGTCTAAAGTCTAGAGTCGAGGTTGGGAAAACGACATTTTGAGACCATCCCTCCATTTGGAGTAGAGAATTGCTTTTTTGTGTTTTTTTTTTTGTTTTTTTTTTGTTTTTTCCTTTTAATTCTTACGGTCTCTTATGTTAACTCCAGGGAGTTCTCAGAAGAAGTGTGTTGGCTTCTAACATGTTCCCTGTTGATTCTTGATCTGTAACACGCCTTCAAGAAGCTAGGGGAACAGTCTTTCCTGCACTTAAAACTGGTGGCCATCAATGTAATTTAAAATAATTTTGATAATATTTCATTTGTGTTTATGTTATGCAAGTATCTGC
>JAQZBX010032987.1:0-25600 GCA_029593785.1 Cabassous unicinctus | reverse complement strand
GCTCCAGCATTAAAACTCCAGCATCAAAACTCCACTGTCTGCTCTGCCGTGTGGTTTTCTCTGTGAGTCCCCACCCACCACAGAAGTGGGGAAACAATGTTCTACTGACCTGGCCCAATCAAAGCCTTAATCATAATTTAATCAAGTAAAAGTGAAACCTCTGAATCCAATACAATCTAATATGCCCAGAGGAACAAACAAGTTTACAAATATAATCCAATATCTATTTTTGGAATTCATAAATGCCAGACTGCTACAGTAGCCAAATTGGAAAGGAAGTAGTAAAACTTCCACTATTTGCAGATGACATGATCCTCTACACAGAAAGTCCTGAAAAATCGACAACAAAGCTATCAGAGCTAATAAACAAATTCAGCAAAGTGACAGGGTACAAGATTAACAAGCAAAAGTCAGCAGTGTTTCTGACTTTTGTAATAGCAAACTGAGGAGGAAATAAAGAAAAAATTCCATTTACAATAGCTTAAACTAAAATAATCAAATATCTAAGAATAAATTTTACCAAGGATGTAAAGGACTTGTACACAGAAAACCCACAAAACATTGCTAAAGGAAATCAAAGAAGACCTAAATAAATGGAAGGATATTCTGTGTTCATGGATTGGAAGACCAAATATATTTAAGATGACAATTCTACCCAAAGTGATTTACAGTTTAACACAATTCCAATCAAAATTCCAACAACTTTCTTCACAGAAATTGAAAAGTTATTCATTAAATTTATAAGGAATGGGAAAGGGCCCAAATAGCCAAAGCTGTGTTGAAAAACAAGAACGAAGTTGAATGACACACTTCCTGATCTTAAAATTATTTACAAAGCCACAATAATCCAAACAGCATGATACTGGTACAAGTACAGGCATATATATCAATGAAATCGAATTTAGAGCTCAGATATCAATCCTCACATTTATGGCCATCTGACTTTTGACAAGGAAGAAAAGACTACTCAATTGGGAAAGAACAGTCTCATCAAATGATGCTGGGAAAACTATATCACCATTTGCAAAAGAATGATGGTGGCCCCATATCATACCATGTACAAAAATCAACTCAAACTGGATCAAAGACCTAATAAGAGCAACAACATGTGACAATATTGTTTAAAAAAAGTAGTATGTTTACACAAATATGTCATCATCAATTGTTGCAAATATTCCACACCAATGCAAGGTGTTGGTAGTGGGGTGGTGTATGGAATCCTGTATTTTAAGCATGATTGGTATGTAAACCCACAACTTCTCTAATAAAAAAATAAATAAAAAAGAGTAGGTGTTTCATATATCCATCATACTGAAGTTCAAAGTAGTACTACAGTGTAATGTCAACAACTTAAAAAACTTTATGGTAAACATACATGGTGACTATATATGCTGCCTGAAAACTTTTATTCAGGAATCTCTTTTTAGCTCCCTTAACGGTTTAGTCCAGCAGTAACACTGGGTAAAAATAAAGTAATGTTGCTATTTAGTAGTTTATTCTGAGCTGAAATAAAATTGCCATATAGATGTAAAACAAAAACAAAACAAAAACAAAAACAAAAAAGGAATGGAGGTTAAGTCCTGTCAGACTAAAAAGTGCTAAAGAGACTGACTTTGAGAGCTTTCTGCTGACCTATCCTGCATAAGACCCTCTCTTCCATGGACCAGTGCTGTGGTAAGAGACTCTGAAACTGCAGGGAAGTGGGGGGAGGTGGGCTGGGGAGAAAGCATCAATCAGAGCCTGGAAAAGGAGCCAATCAGGAGAAAACGAGTTGAAGAATGGATTCTGGTGATGTTTTTCAGACTACAATATTCCTTGAAGTTTTCATTTAAACAAACTAATAAGTTCCTTTTTTCCTAAGCTAGTTTGTGTTGGTTTTTCTCTCATTAGTAGCAAGAGAATTTGAAGTGATACAAGTTCCAAGAGTCCTTCCAACTCAAAGTGAAGAAATGATATAAAGGAAACAACTTTTAACACCTAAAAATTAGGGGCAAGACTTATACTTTAGTTAAGTAGGCATGTAATATGAGTCCTGCATGGTGGAACCCAATGAGAGCTGATATAAAAGAAGAAAAGGACAAGAAATAAGCCTTTTACATTCATGGTTATTTTAAGACAGAGACCCAGGAACAGCCATCACTGAGGCAGGGCTACCCAGCCCCAGCTAGGAGGCACTGAAACTTTACAGAGCTCTAGCTGCCATGCTGCCCCAACACCACGTTAGACAAGAGGTGCTTTAAAGTTTCATTACACCCTACTGGTATTAGGCATTTCCTATCTTTGCTAGAAAAAGCTTCTTAAAGCTGTCATATTGAAAGAAGGGGCAGAAGGGGAGGAAAATGGAAATCAAGTGGAGAAAAGAAGTGAGAATCATCATTCAGGAGGTTAAGTGAATTATTGTTATTATTTGGTTGCCATGCTTATATAGTATGGTTAAGTAGAAGAGTAAGGGATTATCAGGACTATCAGCTGAGAATGAAGAATAATAGTATTTATAAAGACAGTTGATGAGATAATTTTAAAGGAGCTTTAGGCATTATAATCATTAGGGATTATTATTAACTCTAAGCCTTATGTGATACTGAAAGAAGGATCACCTCCTAAGAACCATGTGATTTAGAGTGCTTAGATTTGATTTAGACAAGCCCTGGCCTTGTAGAAGCTATAATTTTGTGAACCTGAGAAATACCAGAATGGGAAGGATTACAAAGAAAATCAATACAGGATTTCTCACTACTCTATGCAGTCAGTGGTAGCAACCAAAATGCAATACCCACCCAATGTCTGATTTTCATTGTTTCTCAGCAGTATATCATAAATTCTACAAGAAGGTGTTGTATTATTCTTAGTACAATCCTTGAATTTTTAATGAAGGAGAAGAAAAACCATGTACTTTGCCTATCTTATTTAGGTCACCCATCTATGTGGGAAGGATGGTCATGCATGATAGTTCAAAGAACAGAGCTCACAAATCCGAATCTATTTTCCTAAAAAATAACCAACAGAGTAATCCTAATTCTCTTCATGAATTATAAAGCAGAGATCTGAGAATTTCCTCACATCTGTGGATTTCCAAGGCTGTTAGAAAGCAACAGACAATATCGGAAAGAGGAATAACTATTCTTAATCTGAAAGACAAAGACGAAAGAGAAAGGAGAAACATTTAAACAGTAAAATCGGCCCATTTACTCTGAAGAAGTCTTGCATTTTTAACACTCCCACGTTGAAGTCATTTATCAGGGCAAACTCATCAGGGGTTGGCACTGAAACTGGATTCTACTTAAAAATGATATTGGTTATCTGGATGAAAGCTAGATGCCGGGAAAAAAACATTCCTTCAGCTAGGACTGCCACATAGCTACAGAAAAGGTTTTCGTGGCTCTTGTTCCACAGTCCTGTGTCTCCTACCCCAAGGGGACCTTTACTGATCTCTGTTTCTACGAAACTATTCTAGCCTTGCTGTTTATTTGGAATGAATATCACATTAAAATGGAAAACTGGACCTTGTCCAATTTAGCTTTAGTCTGCTGAAACAGTATCAATGGGAGAAAATGATGCTGTAATTTTCTCCTCTGGTAAAATGTGCTTAGAAATCCATGCAGAAAATGTAGCAATATTCATTAAATGAAGAATATGCTACAATGAATAGTAATAGTTTGCTTTGAAAAGCACTTGTTAAAATACCATTATATGTTCAATAATGACTAAGACGATGTAACAGAAATGTATGAATGGAAATGTTGAGTTCGATTGTTTGATTTGAACTCTGAAGTGACCTTTCTCAGACTCCCTTTTCAAGTATGACAATGGCAAAGGACAATTAAACAGTAACGGCTACTAATCTATCTTGAAATAGTGATTGAATTCTATCTTCAATTGCACAAAGAAAACTAAACACATATATATGTGACAGAGCAGGTTTAGCATAAGTTTAATCAACATGTTTGAAAAAGGAGGAAAAAAATTGAACTACATCTCATTTTTCCAAATGAGTCCCTAGGGTTGTACACTTGAAAGAAGAAGATTCATTAGACTTAACTGATGTATTTTAAAATGTACCTTCAAATGTAAATTTGTAATAAAACAAATGAATAAATGGATATTCATAACTCAGGAGAATTTAAAAAACATGCTAAACATTAGAGTTAAAATAACAGGCTAAGGTCTGGAGCAAGCTTTTAAAAATACTATCATGTGAATTCCAAGATATGCTTACAATCCTATGAGGGACAGAATTGCAGGATGGTTAAATGAGACTGAAAGGGACTAAAACCTGGCTCTTTGCCACTTGCTGACTGTGAGACTTTGTGCAAAATATTTAGCTTCTCTCAGTTTCTTCATGTGTAAAATGTGAATGATCGTGATAATAACAGTGATTAGCTGTTGTGAGGTAATTTAGGCAAAAATTTAGATCAGTGACAAGCCCACAGTAAATACTCGATAAATGTTAGCAATATTTATTTAAAAATCCCTATAAGGCGGCACAGGAAAATAGAATGAAAGTGTAGGAAGAGGAAAAAGCAAGGGTATTAGACAGTATTTGAGTAATCAATTTAATCTATTTAAAACAGTCAGCCAAGATACTGTCTTTTTCTACACATTCGGTGACCAAAGTGCTCCAACCGTGATCTCCAGGTTAACTGTATCACTGCCGTAGGTGGTCTGAAGAAAAAGGAGAATCCAATGGCCTGAGTATAATTCTGCCCCCAGTAAGCAAAAATAACAAAGTGCTTTATTATAGTCAACCAATAACCAATCTTAGTTGACTGCTCCTCATGGTGCACTTTCTATGAAGTTTTAAAATTCCTCAGCAATGTTTTGACTTAGCTGCCTTTAGTATTATTCAGGTAGGTATGTGAAGGTAACTTCAGGAGGGTGGAGTAGAATGGAGAGTAGGTGGAACCACCAACTGTTTTTGCCTTCTTTCCATAAACTAGTGAAACTTTCATTGTTTAAAAATGCACAACATTTCTACTCTGCTACTTACCACAGTACTCTGCTACTTACCACAGTCATATGATAAAAGAACAAATATGTTTTGCTCACAAAAATCAGGATCAAAAAGAAACTTTATAATACACACTATCTTTATTTTCATTTACTCCTTGAAGGAAAAATATTACTTACTTTCCATCCCAGACATGGTCACCTCTGTGGAAAATCACCAGGTTATTCTTAGGGTCCAGAGCCACCCCAGAAACCTGACCTGGAAGCAAGTATACTCCAGGCCAATCCAGTGCCTCTTCTACATGGAAATCTAAAAGATAAATCCATGCATTTAATGTAAAAGGAAAGCTAGCATAACCTTATGAAGATTCACAGTGGTTAAAAACAGCTCATGCAGTAACATTGCTAGATGCAAAGAAATTAAAAAAAAAAAAACAAGCAGTGCGCTAGATAAAATATACCCCATGCACATGCCAAGTAGCTTCTGGAGCTAGGAAACAAAATAAGTGAACCTGTCTTGGGACTATATGCTCTCTCTTCCTGATCATAATATGTCTCTAAACCCAGCTTATCCGTGAGTGACTGAAAAGCAAATCTGAGGCTGCCTTAACAGGATTCTTATTTTAAATTAATATATTTGGAAAATATGGCAACATGGGTGGCATCATTTTTAATAGAATATTTTGGAATGGTATTCTGTAAGGCAATCCCATGTGTTTTTTTACTAAATGTTATAAATAAGCAGAAAGAATGGCTGATAAGCCTGTCAATTTCTATCTATCTATCTATCATTGATTATCCCTTATACAAGGAACTGTGTAAGATACCAGTTTCATTTCTCCTAACTTCAATATTCCTATAAAGATGGGAATGGAGAGACAGTTTCCTTCGTTATTTACACTGCACTGTTTCCTAGAAGGGAAAATTACCACAGAAGCACTGTTACTGAATGGTGATTTCCAAATTATCCTCATTTTTTATCTGAACACATTTAACCTCAGAGAATACCTGGATTCACTTGTGTTAATCCCTTCTATAAACATGCTCAAGAATAAGAGGTATGATGATTCATACCACGACATCAAAATGAAACAATAGCTAATTGTGTACGGATTATCTATATTAATTGAAGATATATCGTTATGAAGATAACCCTGAAACTCAGACTCTATCAGTTTCAATATTTCTTTCCCTCTCAAGTGTTTCAACAGAGATGCTGAGTCTCATTTCTCCTTCCCACCCATTGAACGATGTGGCAATATGCAGTGAATTCCTCAAGAGAGGCATTAAAGCCTGGAGGAAGAAAGGGAAGCACAGGGCTTGAATAATCAGGTCCCGAAAATTTGGGAGGGTGCGGGTATGAGAACAAGTCCTTGAAAAATAACTCCCTCAACAACTATACAAAAGGAAAAAGCAGCTTTTCCCTGAAAATGTTACCTTTGAATATTTAATTTAAAAAAAATGAAAATTAACAAAACATAGTACAATCAATAAGATGCCTAAGGGATCAGTTCTTCCTACAACCTCTGATGAAGTAGCTACAACAAACAGTCCCTGAGCGTATTCTCTACGTGAGGCACTATGCTTGATTATAGGAACACAGAGAAATAAAACATGGTTTTTGGCCTTCACGAACTTATAGGATAAAATGAGGAGAAGCACACAAAGTAGTGTGTGTCCTTAAGACACAAAGTAGTACAGGAACACACCAGAGGGCCCCATAATCCTTCCCAAGGCTGGTTGGACTAGGGTGGTTTAAGGTCAGGCTGCTGGAGGTTTCCCAGAGAAGCAGACATTTGTGTTCATATTTATAGAGTAAATAGAGGTTCATCGAGTGTAGAAGGGGGTAGAAATTTTCCATCAGAAAGAATGAAAGTGAGGATGTTTATATTGCAGAATGTATTTCAAGGTCCTTAAGTTATCTGGAAAGGATACATGTATATGTCAAGTGGTGGTAGGGGAGTGGGATGCAGCATTGGTTGACCTTGAGATCTAGATTAGAGCCAGACTGGAAAATGTGTTGTACTGTATATCTTAACAAGGGGTCTGGATTGAACACACTGGTAATACAGTGTTTAGCTGTGGTGTCTTGACCTATGATTAATTTTGAGGCAAGCTGCAACTACCTTATTAGTAGCAGTAAAGCACAGAAATTGGGGGATAATTTCCTTTTGAAATATATTAGAGCACATAAGAATGCCATTCTCACTCACATGTGTGTTGATATGACTTCCTGAATTGGAGAGAAGGGGAGTACAAGTTACAGTTGGCATGCATGAACTTGCAAATAAACCTGAGCACAGCAGAGGATATAAATGGGGCTGCTCAGATGAATAGCATCCATCATCTAGCATGCTTGTCATAATAAGAAAAAATGGTCGCAAATCGCTGCTATAGGCAACTGGGAGCCACTGAAGGGTTTTAAGCAGGCAGTGACATGATTAAAACATTGCTTTTGAAAGTTAACTCTGGAAATGGGATATAAGCATTATTATTAGAGATGTCTAGATGGATCAACAGATGGAGAAATCATTGCCCCCAAAAATGTTTTAAATTATTTTAAAATCTCTTGAATCTCAGGTTATACTTCAGTCATTCTCACCTCAGTTCCATCTTGTCCATTTAGTGGTCATCATTCTATATCCATTCACCAATACCTGAAACTTCTGGATGGGCTTCAAGAAACCTTGAACCTCATGACAATATAGACATTTAATTGCTTTCCTCAGATCCTCAAAGTTGAGAACCATTACATCAAGATAAAATTCCTTGAGGGCAGGGATCCTGCCTTAGTCACTGTTGGACCACCAAGCCTCGCACAGGCTCTGGCCCATGTAATGGTCAAATAAATGCACTGAAATGGACCCTATGCTCTGGTCCCTTCTTGTTTATGTGGTTAACTAGAATTTAAATACCCTTATAATCTTATAATTTCTTTGTACTATCTCTATTTACCCCTAACACAGTGCTGGAGACACTGTAAGGATACTCAATGAAAATGCTGAGTGGTTAAATACTTTCAATGAAGTTGATAAACAAATATAATGGTTCCTGCTATCTTTCTATGCAGTGGCACACCAACCAATACTGAAGCCAGTGCTCATGAAGGCGCAGAGATACTAAATCTGATAGAAAATTAAGCAGTGTCCAAAATGTACATTATTATGTGGTAACTTAAGAATTTTGGAAAATATTAGAAGTATTGTATAAAAAACTTCAATCTGGCTATAAATGATCTCAACTCTCACATGCCCTTAGATTGCTAAGTGCTGGAAAATCTGCAAAAAGTTGACTAATAGGTTGTATTGAGCCTATCGATAAGGTTTTATACACCAATTATAAAAATACTTGCTTTATCACAACATATTTGGTTGGAAATTTTCAGGAAGGAAAAGAAGTGTGAATATCTAGAATATATTTATTACAACATATAATTTTGGTGAATTATCAAAACAGTAAGGATGATCTGACAGGAGTGTACAAGAGGGCTACCACTGAGCAACCTGGCTCTTTTAGTACTGAGTCAATGCAAAAGAGAATTATTTTTAAGTGGCAAGGATGTTTGGAAAAATAAATTATTTTTAATTTCATTAAAAAATATCAGTTCACATTTATTAAGGTTCCTCAGCTAAGACTTCAAACCTTTCAGGATCTAGGCCTCTGTGTTAACCAGATATTCTGGGAAGGCTAGAGGAAAAGTGACGCCCTTTTCTTTACTGTGAAGAGCTCAGTTAATTTATGCTTTTGTTTCCATTGTCACCATCTGCCTCCTTATTAAGTAATTTAAGGCAGTTCCCTTATTTTTAGATTAAGATTAGGAATCAAGGCAGTCATTTAGGACTAGTGGTGTACGCAGATGGAATTGACTCTGATTGTTCTTTCAGTTGCTGTCCACCTCAACACAAGAATCAAAGAATTTTAGGATTGTTCTTGGTCGATCCAGGTCACTTTCTCATTTCATAGGAAAGGAACTTTAGGCTTGGGCCAGACTTCAGGCACCAATATCAACGATGATTATTTTCTAATCCCCAGTAAAGAAAATTCAAATCCTTGGGAAATTATATAATAAGAGTCAGTTGTAACACTCTTTATCATGGAGAAGTTAAAAATTCTAGCTCAGATTCTTGTCTTTATTTAAGAAAGAGTCAAATATGACTAGTTAATGCTATAGATTTGCAGTTTTAACCTGAAAATTAAATACAAATTTCTTACACATGATCTTGGGCAAGACATTCCCAACAACATGTGTCAATTGTTCTAAAGTGAGATATGAAATAATAGGATTATTTCAATCTTAAGTGCTTATTTAAAAAATGTGAATCTGAGCACATATTAGAGGAAACAGTACTTTTAGAAAAACAAGTACTTTAGAAATACATCAGCTATTGATCCTAGTAACCCTGATACAAATTCATTGGGATTTATATAAGATGAGAAAAAGGTGAAAAAAAAATCCCTGTGATTAAAAATTCCCCCCAAATGATGTATAACATTTTTATAATAAATAAATTATATTATTTTATAAAGAATCCTTGAATTCATTATAAGTAATGGTTCAGCCTCATATTTTGTCTTATATATTCAGAAAAAAACTTAACTGCTTTTAGAAAAATAATAATGCTAAACTTGTACTGGTAAATGGTAAATCTATAAAAGCGTTAATGATGTATACCTTTCCAAGAAAGAGATTAACACTAGTGATCCATGTTGCTTTCACATGAAATTATTAACAAGAATTTAAAAGGTCATTCATTAATCTGTGTTACACAAGGACAAATAGAACTAGATAAAATTGGAAAAAATATAATTTCAAACTCAGAACTCTGTCCTAACTTCAGTCTAGCAAGTCTCTTCACATTTAATCTTAAAGGGAAAAAGACCCTGATAAAATCACTAGAAAATTTCAACAAGAAATTTGCTAATTCTCTAGAGAGGAGAAGATGCTTTGTTTTGATCAGGATAGTTACACTTCAGAAATACAGACATAACTATAATTAACTGAAACTATAGGAGAAACATTTGTACTAAAGTCAGAAAGAAAACGAGAATGAATTATAAAGTTACATTTAATGAGAATGAAGTAAAGAAGAGAGTTAGGACATCACTGTTGGCTCAAAAGCATTGGCAGAATTTCTTTTCTTTCTAAAATTTTTAAATTGCAAAAGATGTTTTCAGTCTTGGTCAAACTGTGCTGATAATGATAGAGAAAGCATGAGCAAAGGTAATCTGCACTTAAAATTATTAAGTTTGTAGACTGAGATGAAGAGACGACTGGAAAAAACTATCTATCTATCTACTTATCTAATCTATCATCATCATATATCATATTATTTTATTTTCCTGTGACAGGTAAAGTGATTAAAATCTAGTGGTTAAACACTCAGACTCAGAGCAAGTTTGCTTGGTTTTGAATCCTAACTCTGGGCTGTGGCACTTTGGCACTAACTTAATCTTTCTCAGTTTCTGCCTCTGTAAAATGGGTTTATAAATAGGGTTGTTTTGAGGATTATATGAGCTAAAGCATGTGTAAAAGCTTAGCCTGGCTCATAGCAATGCTATGTATTTTGTTTTTTGACTCCCTCCAGAGATGAATGCCTTATTTTACCCTGGGAATTCTGTAAAACTTGAGCCTAGAGGTAAGCATATGGCTGAGATATTTTAAAAGAATGGATACTGAGAGTAAGTAAAAGTTATCCATAGAAAAGGTAAAAACTCAAACGTGTAAAAATATAAAGCTCTCTAAGTCCATTTATCTTATGGGAAGCATCACATGAATGCAGATGCATTTTCTGATGTCCGGAGTTAGCAAAACATGCAGGCTTCCATATGCTAGCATATGCTAGTCCATTGAAACATGCCAAATGTAATTTTCACATTTATTATTCAATGAATCTCATTCCAAAAAGGCAACTAGAATTTTATTTCTACTCTATTAGTGTTTTCTCATATAAATATCAAAATAATGGTAGAAAGTACATTTTAAATATGGAAAAAATATGTGTAAAAAGAGGATGCATATGCTTCTCACTTTACAAAGTTGAATATTTTCACACTGTACACCATACATCCCATGCAAACATCAAAGCAGATGAATATAAATGGTCAAAGATTTGGAGAGCCACAAACGCTAATTATGATATCACAGTGTCATGTTGCTTTGTGAACTTATCAATCTAGAGTGCCAAATTTTGCAATTTTCCTTGCTAAGTGTTTGAAAATCTCCAAAATTCCTACACACTGCAGGAAAATTCATAAATGCTGCTTAAGAGAAAACAGTATTTACTTTGGTATTTAGTTTTGTAAGACTACTTTGGTATTTAACGTTTTGAAATCTTAATCCAACATGACATTAATTGTGGCAATAATAATTATAACAATAATAACCACAGCTAACATTTATCTCCTCTTTTCTAGACAGTGTTCAAAGAACTTTCCATATAGTATTCATTTGACCCTCATTTCAATCCTATGAGGATTGTAGTTATAATCCTCTTTTTACAGATGAGAAAATTAAAACGCAAACAATTTTAAAAACTTGTCTACAGCCCACATAGTAAGTGGTGGAGCTGAGATTCAAAAGCAGGCAGTCGGGCCCCAGTGATGGAAGTTTCTACATTATACTATCTCCAAGGAGTGGTTTTCAAATTTTATTTTAGCTGAATGAAGAACTGCTCTGGGGGAAGGTGTGTGTGTGTGTGTGTGTGTGTGTGTGTGTGCATGTGCGTGGCAGAAGGCTTTAACAACTACTTCCCAGTCGAGGCATCTCTTTAAACAACAATTTGAAAGCCTCAGGTCTAGTCTAACTGAGGCTGTCCAGGAGTTTCTCCATTGTTAATGCTGTTGATAGGAGAGTTTTCAGAATTGACTCTGAACCACACCAAAAGTCATGAAGTTAGTAATCTTAAAAAAAAAGTGTCATGTGCAGATGTTTGTACTCTTAAAGACATGTCGAAGACAGAGGCCCTAACAATCTTGTTCTGAGGAATGCTGAGGACTTTCTCAGCTATGCAAAGTGGGAAGATGTCAATCCATCATGCTCTCCACGCAGCTTAGTGTCCACTGATGACAAATAACAATCCATAATGAGGTGGAGAACTTAATTATAAAAGTAGTTGCCAGAGTGTGGGACCAAGCGGAATCCAGAACAAACTAAAGGTCTGCAAAATGGTGTTTTTGAAACCCTTAGGTGGTCCTGGGCCTACTATACACAATCATACTGGGTTTGTGATCTGTTTCACTAACTTTACCCTTGAACCCTCAAATCAGCAGGATGGGATCCATCAGTACATTGCAATTCCAGAATATGGGCCTGTCAATGAAATCTATAGCGCTGCTGCTAAAAATGCCACTGTGTTGGGTTGTTGTCAGTGCCAAGAACTGGGGAAAATGGAATGGGGACCTGAGTGGAAGCCTCCAGCTTCTAGGCAGTGAGGGTCCAGAGCTCCAGAGAGGTATATCTATGTAGGGCAAGCAAGTTAGTCCCTCTTTGAGCACAACTGTATTGAAATGTTAAGAACTATAAAGTGTACATTAGAAGTCATAAAGCCCAAGATTTCAATTCAGATTCTGATTTCATTCAAATGGATTAACTTCTCTAGATCTCAGTTTCTTCATTTTAATATTCAGAATAATAGAAGTTCTCAAATAGCTCTGAAATGAGTATGGACCATGATATTAAGCAATATAATATTCTTATACTTTTGTTTCAATAATAATCTTCTATAAAAATGCTTTCTTCTTTGCAACTAATACAATTCCTAGGAGCCAATTAGGCACTTAGGAGGATGGTTAATTCCTCCAGGCTATTAGGGTCCCATTCCCAGCTTTGCCTGGAGAAAAAATAGGGTAAAGGAGAAACAATGGAAGATTATCCATCAAATTTATTCCCCTTCCCATTCCCTGAGAAATGTATAAGAATTGAACTACTGATATATTTTATTAGGGCATTACATACTAAAAAAATTCTACTTTGTTTTCTGCAGAATGAAAGCTTTCAGGTAGTTTACACAAAGTAAACACACAGTGTCAATTAAAGTTAGATATTACATTGTGTTACATATCATATATGGTAAACAGTGAAAGAGAATTGAGAAGAAGAACACTATTAGAAATAGCTTACCTAAATATGAGCTTTGCTAGTTTGCATTTAATTTTTTTTAAAGTTTTCAAATCAGAGTAGGGAAATAACACTAAAAGAAATCATTTCAGAAAGGAAATACAAGCACATTTCCTTTCTATAATTAGGATTTGTACTGTGTGTTTCTGTGACTTGTTGATTCAAAGAGACATTATAAATATATTTAACCTGAAAAAGAACTTCCTGAAACTGATCTTGGAAAAATGTCTTTCCCCTGAGCACTGCCATTTTGACCATCCTGGAGAGTATGAGGCGATTTGGCAAGCAAATGTATTTCAGGTATTTTAAGCATTTTCTTTTTAGAAAAACTTAGTAGGTTAAAAGGAATACAATGCCTTAAGTCAACTACTATTTTTACATTGACACTTAAAATGCCTATAAATGACCATGCTATGTTTTCACATCCAAGAGTGACAAAGACATGGGAATAAAGTATGCTGCAACTCTAACATTTCACAGCTTTTTTTCAAGACACAATTCTATTCTCACCAAAGAGACCCTGTTGCTTTTTATATTTCCATGGTACCTGCATTGGAACGCACTGTCTTTAGAAAAGAGGTTCAGGTAGACTTCCCAGTGTGCTCACAAAATGGATAGGGAGCATGATAATCTGCAGATTTCTAGGCACTTTACTCAATGATGCTAGCTCAGTTATTCTGGGATAGGACTCAGGTATCTAGATTTTCCATAAGCACCTTAGGTGACTCTGATGCATAGTAGTCCAGGGACAACCACCTGAGAAGCTGTCTTATTAGATCAATTTAGAATGGGTAAGAGCAGGAATGATCCTGTTTAAATATGAAGAAGTAAAAATCTAGATCCTGGTTAACTTCTCAATAGAGACCATTAGGCCATTCCCAATGGACAATGACTGAAACTTCTGTGTGAGCAAAAGGCGCTGCATGCTAATTTTTTTCAATTATAAATAAAACTCATCTGGGTGTTGAATAATTTATGGCTTCCTGCAAAGCTGTATTTGAAAACATCAAGCTGGCAGCCTGTGCCATTCCGGCCCACGCATGGACAGCTGCCATGCACGCATATCCGTTGCTTTTTTGGAGATTATCTTCACATGCTGTATTATCTGGCTTTCCACATTAGCAAGTAACATAAAACACAATCAATATCACAGAGGCCACAACACAATTAAAGACAAAGATGAGGCATCCATAGCTTGCTGGCATAGAAACCTGAAGGGAATAAGGTATTGTCCTCTAATTATGGAAGCCAATACTGGTTAGAAATAAAGATAAATCTGATAGTTATTGACTTGCTGGCAGTCCCTTCAGAAATAACTACTCAACTTTCCAATTAAAATAGGAATTGATAATGGAACTTAAGAAATCAAAGCAATAAAAATGGTTACATTTTACAAGTCAATTGGATGAGAATGTTGAATAAATATGATTCCATTGAGAGGAATTTAATCACCTTACAAGAAGGTAGAGTATAAATATTTCATATACTAGGACTTTACATACCAGGTTTTGAATTTTCTTTCCACAGAGCAAAATGGAAAATGTTGACTTGGTAAAAATTTTTTATCCTGAATTTCATAAGCCACCCTTTCCAAAACGATCCAAATATTTTTAGTCCAGGTGGTACTGGCTAACCAACTAACAGAAATTTCTGTAGTATTGGACCAAAAGAAAAAGAAAAACTTATAAAACAAACATGACATCTGATAAATAACCCAAATCAGAGTAATGTTTTTTCCTAAAGATTCTTTTTATTGATGAGTTTTTTTTTCACCCAATAATTTTTATTCCCTTCAGATTTTGCTAATGTGGATTTTTGTCCTTCACATTTTATTCCTTGAAAGAAGCCCTAAACGCACCTCCTGTGTGTTCTGGTTCCCAGGTGCCTTCACCAGGTAGGGGTTGCTGTAATGAGAAAACTCTGTTTTCTGCTGGTCTCAAAGTGGATTCTAGTCTGTGGAATTTGTGAATTCTGTCTCTGACAAGAATAGCATTGCCCCTCTCCTCATGTTCTGCACCCTCTCTGGCATCTGACCGACCAAGGTCCTTCTTTTGGACTACGTTTGCAATCTCGGCTACCAGGTCTGACTCTGATTCTGCCTTTTCTGTAGGATTATATTTGTGCACATGAACAACATCTTCCCTTTCTCCTAGCAGCTTGGAAAGTAGTGAATAGAAATCACCTGTGGAAAAAAGAGAAAAGACAAGGGAGTGGGGATTGATAAGATTGCAAGGTTTAAAAAATGTTGTGCCTTAAAAATTTCTCCTGATTCCTCATCATAAGTGAGGGAGAAGGCTGTTCTCAGACTTAAAGGCATGGAAAAAAGGAGATGATTTTCTAGAACAATGAAATAATAATATGCCTTCACATTTCATTTTATTTACCACCTACATCTATTTCAGGAGACCAGAGCCCTATATAAACTCTATTAACATATTAGTAGAAACATAATAATGCATACATGATTGCCCGACAAGCTTCAATAAATGGTTTCCACAGTTTACTGTAGTTCGATTGATTTGGAAGTTAGAGGTCATCCGGTTTCTAAAATAAATGATTACCAACAGCTACTTCATGCAACAACTATCTTTACAGGCAAACCCTTTATAGTTGTCTTTAAAAAGATATTAAAATACAATTCACAAGAAAATAAATATATTTTTTGAGTAGGTGCTATAAAACCAAGAAATCTAACACATATACATCCCTTTGGCAACTGGGAAACCAAAATTTCTTTATTATTATTTTGTTAGCAATGCTACTGTTGTTCCTTATAAATAAGAAATGAACATATTCCAGAAAAGTAATTTTGTGAAAAACGAACATTTATAATCAATTTCAAACAAAAGAGGAGATTTTTAACAAGCTAATATTACTGGAATGATTTATCACTAAAATGTATTTCATGCCTTCCTGTACTAAGGAGTAAATTTAGATATGATAATTCAATTCCATGAAAGCAAATTACTTGTAACATATTATGACAGATACAAAATATGACTCCAGAAAGTTCACAAAGCACTTTTATCCTTATCGTTTACACCCAATGCCTCAAAACCATTTAAAATACATCAACTGTATGAATGGGAAATAAATATGCTCTCAACTGAAACACAAACCTGCTTTCCTAAGCCAAACCCAAAGGCAATCCGCAGCTCTTCCTTTTCTTCACCCTATTCTAAGTGCTGCTAATGGAGAAATTATATGACTGCAGAATCTTATTGGATTGCTTGGGTTTTAATTACATTTACAGCACCATCTGAAAACGTTTCTAAAATCTTTTCTCATGTCCACTAGGACATGAAAATGATAACGTCTTTAGCCATGATACATTTCAGTGAAGAATATATTATGAAGAAATCGGTTCTAGGGGATTTGAAGCCTTTCCAAAATGATGCTAAGATATCTCATCATGCTTACAAATAGTCTATGTTAAGTGACTCTAAGTAGGTTTTTTTTTTTTTTTTCTAAGTAGGTTTTCTACTCTTGCCGGTGGAAGCAGCCTATCCCAGGTTAAATCTTCAATCAGAAAAAATAATTACAGATTATAGGGCCAATCTCGGTAAAATAAACAAAGCAAATTACAGCTCAACCAAATCTGTTAGGTCACCATGACATTCTGCCTCACAGCAGAGAAATTAATACATTACTGATAAATTCTCCCACCCTATACATGGACTAAATATAAGTAGTTTAATGTGCTCTTATGCAATGAACCATTTTATATAGAAAATAAAATACTACATTATTTAAGGGACAGAGTAAAAATGGAATTAAAAAAACTTGCATCAATGTTGATAGAGGAACACAGGCTCAGAACTACCCCTAATCCTCTAGGGTTTTAGTAAAACCACTCTGGTTCCTTTGAAATTATTTAAAATTACCATTGGGTTAGGTGACGTGTTAAGTTCGCAGGTTCACAGGTTGCACCTGGCCCTGCGAGAGCAGCGCTTCAGAGCTGCAGCTCTACAAACATCCCATTACACGTGAGAGAGACCACTAGATGGCTCTCTTTCACACTTTTTCTCTCTCTCTCTCTTCTGCTGTACCAAGTATATAGAACCTGAAATGCTAACCATTTTCCTTTGTCCCATTAAGGTTTTTTAACTTTAGGAAATACATCCAACCTTGAGTACAGCGAATGGAATAGAATATAAAAGGCGGTTGGGTGGTCCCTGCTCCAGTCTCATCTCTTAACACTTCCTGCCTTCTTTTCAGTTTATGTTCCATGGACTTTCACTGCCTTGGGGGTCATCTCTATGAAGACAGTGTTTCTTCTGCCTGGGATACTGTATCCTCAGGAATCTACTAGTTCCTCAACCTTTAGGCGTTCATCAGCCAGAAGTGTCATTGCTTCCAAGGAGCGTTCTCTGACAATTCAAATTCAAGGTCCTGCACTGTGCACTGATGGCACTCTAGTCATTCCCTATGGTTTCCTCTAAAACACTGCATTGCAATTGCCCAATTTCTTGTCTGTCTTTTACACTAGTGTTTGAATCCAGCCCTGGTACTTAGTAACTATTCAGTATTTGTAATGTGGCTAGTGTGACTGAGGAATTTAAATGTAAATTTTACTTACCTTTCATTAATTTATATTCAAATTTAAATAGCCACATGTGACTATGGGCTACAAGAAGTAAACCAGATAATACATACCATAGTGATTTGCACAAAGCTAGCTTAAAGAAGAATGACTGGTTTTCTTTGGTTTGAAAAAGTAGAAGAGGTTTTTGTTCTCTTCAATAGTTCTCACTTACCTCTGGCAGTAAACCTTACATATTTATGATCAAATTCTGTAAGATGCTCTAAAATTCATTTTTGTACATTTAAATTGTCTCTAGAAAGGCATAAGTGGCATGATTTAAAGGTGGTTTTATATGAAAGAAATAAAACCTCTCATATCTTATTCCCTGTCATATTCCTAGTGAGTAGTACAGTTCCTATCACATAGCCAGTGCTCAATTAATGATTCTAGAATGAATAAAAATTTGTTAAAAATGTCACCCCTTGCTCCTGCATCAGTAGAGATAAAAAAAATTCCTTGATGATTTTAAGCTGTAGTGAGTTACCATTTCTTCCTATTTCCCTTCCAACTTTAATTCTTATCTTATGAAATGCAGAAATACTCTCTGGGTTTTAAGTATTTTGTCTGAGTGGGTTTGGTATTAGAAAAACTTAACTATAGTAGCCGTAATGTGTTGGAAAAAGGAATACGGCATTAGTTCATGAGAACCTAAAACACTATCAATGAAACTTCAATTTTGTAAGTTATGGGCTTGCAATAATTACTTCATGGCTGAACTGGTCAATTTTCTAGTTAGTAGGGATGCCCCCAGCATGGAAATTTCTCTGATTTACTTTCAGGAATATGGTAAGAATGAACTAAAACAGATGGAAAAATACATTGAACAATTGTCCCATGAGGTTTTTTTTTTCTCTTTCAAATAAAAGGTTTTAAGATTATTGGATTAAAAATAAATTTTTCTCCTTTAGACAGTATAAAACCTTAATTGTGGCAGGAGCTTTTATTTTTAAAACGATCAAGAACTTCTTGGTAACTTTTCAGAATATAAATTCCCATTTCCCACCCAAATCACCAGTACTTCATTTCCTACAACAAACAGCTCTTGTTACTCCTTATTGCTATAGAATTTCTATGGTATATGTTGGATAAGTAATATGTTCATCAGCAGTTTAACCACTGACAAAAATGCCAAGTAACCAAGCTAATGAGATAGAACCATATGACAGAACTGATAAATTAGACCATTCCTTTTTAGA
Organism: Cabassous unicinctus; assembly: GCA_029593785.1. Classification (NCBI taxonomy): domain Eukaryota; kingdom Metazoa; phylum Chordata; class Mammalia; order Cingulata; family Chlamyphoridae; genus Cabassous; species Cabassous unicinctus. The sequence goes on along the minus strand of JAQZBX010032987.1, from coordinate 6,756 downwards.
TTTTAGTACTTTGTTTTATGATTCAGTCACAACTGACTTTCCCTTCTGGTTAAAGTCAATTTGGTTTACTTATTACTAACCCTCAATGTTTATCCTTCCTCAGAGAAATAAAACACATGATCATGATGACCAGCTCAAGAATTACAGATGAGGTCAACTTGATTAGTTATTCATTTCATAGGAGTTATCCTGTTGAAAGAGCAACAGAAATAGGCTCTTTTCGTTTTTTTAAGCAAATGAGACAAATATAAAACAGGAGATGCTGAGAGATGATGACTTTTTCAACTACCATGCACACAGATCTTATTCTGAAAGCCCAACCTTTTGATAAATGATCATTCACATCTGCCTATTCTGTTATTAAGAAACCAATTCACAACAGCCATCCAGTCAGCTTCCCAGAGTCTTGGGGCGGGGGGTGTATTTAGAATTGTGTTTGATAGATGAGTTCAATAAACAAAGACTGTGAGCTGCTCATAAATCATAAGAAACCAATAATTTTTAGTGAATGGGAGTACAAACAAGAGTTGCATCTTCTTTAAAAGAGCAGTCAAAATGGCATTGGGTATGCTTGGAATTGGCTAAGGAAATAATACCAAGATCTTTTATACTTTATTAGAGGGTCAAGGTAGTATTCTATTTTAAACATGGCCAAGAAATGTAAATTTTAGCTACTAAGTCCAGCCTTTGTTTCACTTTTTTTCCACAAATGGTTCACAAACTGTTATTTAACAAGCCTTTACAGCAGACTAACTTGTAACCTTCTTCCCTTGATTCTGCTTATTTGTTAAACCATGTCAATGGTACTTCATTTTTTTCTAGCATAAAACCACTGTGAAATTATTCTGTTTCGCAGGTGTCTGAAGACCTTTAACTATCAGGGGTCATGGAGTGTTTTCCCTCTACAAATTGTATTTTTGTCATATTCTCCCTATCTTGGGAATATGGTAGCTCAAGCTGACCTTTGAGTAGAAAGATTGATTATATGAGGGCACAAGGACTACAATGAGAAGAGTTTGGAACAAACTGAATAAAACATGTTAAAAGCCCGTTCTGCAGCCAAAGAAATGCTGCCCAGAGCATAAGGTACAATAACAAGGACATACTGTTATTGTAGATTTTGACTTTATATTCTCTCTTGAAATTTTTTAAGTCGTAAAATCTTCAAATGCAGTTAACATAAATTTCAACATTTCAACTGTATCTTGAATTTTAAAGGAAACACTCAAATTCAGAGCTCCTAAATGTAGTTGTGCATTTTTGCTAGGACACCACTGGAAAGTTTCTCAGTTTCAGCATACATCCCTTGCCTAGACAATGCTGACAGAAAGCTCATGTTGTACTATCAGTAGATTATACTATAGTTTAGTATAGTAAACATAAATAAGAAATCAGAATGCATAAGAGATAAAAAGGAACTTTCAAAACATGTTTTAGTTTCCTAAAAGAGCCAACCATAATGTGTAAGGGAGGGATCTATGTGAATGTGTCTGATCTGGCAAACCTCAATGCCACCCTCCTCATTCCATATAGTCTCCTAGGATCCATTTCCTCCATGGAGAATCACTGTCTAAATGGGTGTTACTGTTTAATTTATTGTACTTATTATACATATAGGTGATTTTTCACTTATGATATTTTCAAAGGAGAGTGACATTTCAGTTTGTTTTGAATATCCATTAGTGTTTTTCTGCATGGAGGCAGGCACGATCAACTCATTCACAAATAACAAATAGCTCACCTATATGTAAAAAGGTTATTTTCAAAGCACATAGGTAGGAATATGCACATGTTATGTAGCCATTAAAAATCATGCTTTCCAATAATATTTAGTTGGAGGAAATATTAATGACATAATATTACAAAAGACCAGATATAAAACTTGCACACATTATGATCCAAATATTATTAAAATACTGTGCATATGTATATATGTATAATGTATGTATTTCACATACACAAATATACATATACACCCATATTTCTGAGGGTTATGGATGATTTTTATTGGCTTCTTCATACTTTAATGTAATTTCCATATCTAATGCAGTGAATGAGTATTATTTTAAAAAATCAGCCAACATGAGCATTATTAGATTTATTTGAAACCTCATTAAAATGTTTCCCATTGTTGCATGATCCAGAACAATCTGAGAGTTAAAACAGTCATGTAATGAGCATATATATATATGCTTTTGCTATATTCTGTATTTCACTTTAATTCACTGTAATTATATCTTTGGGGATAGAGTCTGAGATACACTAGTCTTACACCAAATTCTCTTCTATAGAGACCAGCTGTAGTATGGATACCGCAGTATAGGTTACTCTGTTTGTGGGTAAGCACAGAATGGGATGACAATATGTGGGTTCAAACAACTCAGAGGCTTCTTTCAAAGTCTAGTTAGTTTCCAATCAAGATTAATATTCTGGCAAAAAATTAATAGCAATTTCAGTGATGACTTCAAAGGAAATAAAATATTTACATATCCTTCAGGAACAGAATATTAGATAAACCTGTGCTAAAAAGATCATTAGTGTGCTGTGATTTTTTTCCTCCATGTTGGAGGTATCTATTACTTTCTAACCATCTGTGGCATATCTATATTTCTGATATCTGTTTTTCAACCTTTGGCGTAAGAGTATTCTCTCTCTCTCTCTTACTACCATAATAAAGGTATTCCCTTCTTTCAAACATAGCAATATTACATATCTTAACCTTTATCTTCCTATCTGCTTTCCAAGGCATTAGGAAAGGAAGTAAAAATAAATCAATGTTTGTATTATCCAGGTAGAACTATCTGTATCATTCAGCTGCTGATGGATGATACAAGTACATGTATCTCTCTAGCTTGCATCTGAGTACATGTACTCTGATGTGCTGGGTCTTTTCATTCTTGCTCCACAACAAGTGTTCTGTTTCCAATGGGATTTGGCATCTCCTGTGTCCCCAACAGAGATGTCGTCTGTCAGTCTGTAGCTAACACAACTAGAATGCTAGAACGTTTATTTATTCAGAATATAAAATATTAAAAGGATCGTTTCAACCCGGAAGGGTACTTGAACACACATTATTTTGGCAAGAATACCAAAATAAGGCAAAGAGTTATGTTTGAGGGCTTGCTTTAAAAATTAGCATACATGGCATAATTTATTTGAATAATTAGAGTCTTCCTATTAGCTACCTGGTAAACTTGACTCCCTAGGGAGTGACTACAAAGAGATATTTTGTGCAAAAGGTCATCTCTGAGAAGAATGGAACACTCACAGTAATGAGTAGATTTGGCCTGGGTATTGTAAGGAAATCGACTGATCTCATTAGTGAAAAATCACATGAAGTATCTGTACAAGTATGCTTTGGCTATATTCTGTATTTCACTTTAATTTCAAGACTGGAGGACCTCAGAGACCAGCAGGAAAATACATGGGCTTGGAATAACTTCAGGTGAGATATTTGTCTTCACATAATCTAGAAGGTGACATTTTGATGGACCCACTAATTTCAAAATATGAATACCAGAGCCTGTTTTCTACAGCATGAACACTGAGTCAGAATAATTATTTCTTTCCCTCCCAAATTAAATCACTTTATTTACTGTGTTTTCATTCATAAGTCGAAGAAACCAAAAACTCTAAGAAAATAATTTCTTATATGTCCATAGAAATCTTCTCTGGAACCAATAGGGTTTGGGTATATTTAAACTTCTGAATAGTCTATATATGCTGTAAAACAGTAAAGTGTAAATGGATAGCAAAATATAAAGGTGTTTTAAAGGATTTTGTTTGTATGCATATATGACATCTCTTAAATCATACTATTTGGAAAAGAACAGACTAAACCTATCATTTAAGGTTGCTTTGTAGTATCAATTAAAAAAACCTCTGGGTTTCCAATCTTTCAGAGATTTTAAAGTCTCCCTTGATCAACTCAACTAACTTCAAAATGATAACACAGTCCAGCCTCAGTTTCCATAGAAACATAATATTTTAAAAGATGCATCTACTAAGTGGTAGTCATATCCCATTGTGTATCATATATATTGGTATTTGGAAATGTATTCTAAGATAAATTATTTCAAAGATACTCATTTCAAACAATGTCAAAATAATTTATTTTAAGTCTGACCAAATATCAGAAAAATTACAGTAAACATAATTAATACTACTATATTTGGAGTACTAAGATTTCTTCACAAATATACACACAGGGATTGATAAATTTATCTACTTTAAGTCATACTCAAAATCCATTTTGTACAAAATCATCTCCCTAATTTTGATTTAACACAATTTTCAGCCAAGTTTGTGCTTTTTAAAGGCCACTGTGTTAGAATGAGATGTTATGGAAAAATACTCTATAATTTAAAAACCTTCAGATTACAATTTACTGCATTCCACATTTAAAGTGCATTTTCCCCTTTCAGAAGTCTAGATTCTTTAATTTTGCAAACTATTATTAGTGTGAGAGTGATATCTTTGTCCTAGACCTAATATAATACATTTGAAGAATTCCAATAATGGTTTATAACGTCAATCAAATCTGAAACTTCCACATGTCACTAATAGAAATATCCTGTTCCCAACACTTCATGTTGTCAGTAGAAGTGTGTTGGCTTTAACATTAAACTAATGGCTAAAAATATATTATGTCTATGCCAAAAATGACTTGATAAGATAACATACCCCCAACACCTAACACAAAAATACTGTTCTAAACAACTGGCAAGAAACCAAGGTTCAGGAGAATAATTGTTAAGTGTCAGCACATGCAGTATATAACATACAAGCATCAAACTTTACCACTTCAAATACATAGAACACAGTAAGAATAATCCTTTCTCAATGCATCAGATGGCAATTTAATATGAAATCAAAATGCATGAGAATAATTCCTCCTACCTTGCAAAAGGCAGAGAAGAATGACTTATAGAGGCAAGATGTGGGTTTAATTCTTAATTCCTTTTTTCTTGAACTTCAAATACAGTTAATGAACACACCATACAAAATACACAATAATTTTAATAGTAAAGGTCATTAGATTTCAAAAGCAGCCCACTGATTATATTTGCACTTATTTGTACAATACATAAAAAGTTACAATATTAAACAAACTAAAATGAGGACAGAAAAATCTACCAAGATCAAATTAAACTAATGAATTTTACTTTCAAGGCTAAAGTGCAATAACTGACCATTTCCTCATGAATTATGCATTATATAAAAACATAGCAATAATAGGTTGGAGGATGATAAAGAGAGTTCTAAAATTTCTCAATAACTTTACAATTTGCTTGTCTACTAGGAATATGAGTAGTTTTATAGGTTTAGTTACAGAAACAATCATACATACCCTGGTCTAATACTTCCTCTTCTTCCCGTTTTGGCTGCTGTAGTAAAAAAGCTTTGTCTTTTTTTTCTGTTTCTGTAAAGGATTAAAGAAGGTGAGTATATTATATACATTAAATAGTTTATTGGGAATATGCCATCAACATAAAAATATTACTCAGGTTCTTGTGTTTCATAAAAAGAAAAGTATTAAGAATTCATATGGTAGAAATACTCAAATTTACCAAAAAAAAAAACTAAAACAAAAACAAAAACGGCAGTATAACCACCAATTACTACTCTTCTGACTTAATAACTAGGTCGACTACATATTCAATAATACACACATGATTAAAAATTTTAAAAATCCATTAACAAAACCACTCATAGTTGATTTGTTTTTTGTTTTCTAAAAATGGAATTTAGTAACATTTTAAGGATAGCTTAAGAACCTTTTAAGGTAGATTCTATAAATATACTAAGATCTTAATAAATGACCTGACTGCTATGCTAACTTTTCTCATAAAATCTCCATTGGAAAGAAATAAGAGGCTGCTTTGGCATTTTAAGATTGAACTTATAAAAATCAGCAAAATCTTAACACACTTCATGCAATAAAACAGGGTGTGAATTTTGCAATTTTAAATTGAAGAAACGACAGTCAATATGACCATTTTGCAGATGAAAAATAAGTTAAAGATCAATTCTGAAAATGATACAAAAAAGGCCAAGATTAAGAATGCCTCATAAATCAAGTCTTGTTCTTTGTTTAAAAAGCCCATTAAACAGATAATTGAGGGTATAGTTGGGTATAATCACTTTCATTGTCAAATTGTAGCACTCTTTAAAACATAGTGCATAAATTCGTAGGTTGTATAGGCCATTAATGGTTATAGGAGGAAAGAGATGGGGGAACTAGAAAACATGAAGTAAATGAAAGAAGGTCTACATTTATGGGGTTGGTCCCAAAACTAATCTGTTTCATTACTCGTTGAGATTTTTTCCTTTATTTTAATGTTAGTGAATCAGGGAGGGGAGATAGGATATGAAAGAGAGAAAATAGGCAAGGAGAATGCATGTGCACATGAGATATTTGACTTAAAAGGTATTAAAGATGATTTTAAATATTATTTACATAGTGAAAGTGAAATATATAAGAAAACATAAAATACAAAACTATATGTTACTTTAAACATTAATTTTACCTTTGTGATGTCCATGCATCATAACCATATCAGCATTCACAGGAATTGGGATATTAGCTTCTGGTGGAATGGTTCTGAAAATATCTGGAGCTACATTCTGTGTACAGGTCATAAAAGAAACTGCATGCTTGGCTTCCATGTAATACATAAGGTATAGGTTGCACATTTCGTCACTAGATGTGCCACTACAGGCCAAAAAAAAAAAAGATACAACAGATCAGCTATT
>JAQZBX010032986.1:0-25600 GCA_029593785.1 Cabassous unicinctus | reverse complement strand
ATTAAACTCACCAGTCAAGAGATACAGATTGGCAGAATGGATAAGGAAATATGACTCATCTATATGTTGTCTACATGAAACCCACCTTAGACCTAGGGATTCAAGGAGGCTGGAAGTGAATGGCTGTAAAACAATTGTACAAGCAAACAATAACCAAAAAAGGGCAGGAATAGCCAACTAATATTGGACAAAATAAACTTTGAACACAAAACTTTTGTAAGAGACAAAGATGGACACTATATATAAGTGAAAGGGGTAATCTTACAAGAAGAAAGAACAATCATAAACTTTTATGCACCAAACCAGGGTGCATCAAAATACATGAGACAAACACTGGAAAAACTAAATGGAGAGATAGATGCCTCTACAATTATAGTGGGGGACTTTAATACACCATTATCACCATTATCCAAAACATCTCAATAAAGAGTCAATAAAGAAACAAAGTCTTGGATTAATACATTAGAGGGTGTGTACCTAATAGACATATAGAGAACACTAAAGCCAAATACAGGGGGATACACATTCTTCTTGAGTGCACAGGGACATAGTCCAAGTTAGACCACATGCTAAACCACAGAAAAATTCTCAATGAGTTCAGAAAGATTGAGACTATAAAAAACAATTTCTCTGACTAAAATGGAATGAAATTGGAAATTAGTAAGGGACAGAGAACCAGATTAGGCATAAGATATAGAAGTTAAACAATACACTCTTAGACAAACAGTGGGTCAAAGAGGAAATCTCAAAAGAAATCAGTAACTACCTTGAAACAAATGGAAATGAAAACAAAACATATCAAAGCCTGTGGGATACAGCAAAAGATGTACTGAGAGGGAAATTCATAGCCATAAATGCATATATCAAAAAAGAAGAAAGAGCTAAAATTGAAGGCTTAACTGCAAACCTGGAGGAATTGGAAAAACAGTAACAAACTAACCCTAAAGGAAGTAGAAAGAAGGAAATAAAAATGATTACAATAGAACTAAGCAAAATAGAAAATAAGAAAGCATAGGAAAAAATAAACAAAGCAAAAGCTGTTTCTTCGAGAAGGTAAAAAAAAATGACAAACCCTTAGCCAGACTAACAAAGAAAAAAAGAGAGATGAAGCAAATACACAAAATAAGAAATGAGGAAGGAGATATCACCACTGACCCCACAGAAATAAAGAGTATCATAAGAGGATACTTTGAAAAATTATATGCCAACAAGAATGATAACTTAGAGGATATGGACAAATTTCTAGAAACTCACAAGCAGCCTACATTGACAAAAGGAGAAATTGTTGAATTCAACAGACCAATTACAAGCAAAGAGATAAACTCAGTCATAAGAAAACCTCCCAACTAAGATGATCCCAGGACCAGACAGCTTCACAGATGAATATTACCAAACATTCCAGAAAGAACTAACACCAATCCTCCTTCAACTCTTTAAAAAAATAGAAGTGGAAGGAACATTGCCTAACTCATTTATGATGCCAAAATTACTCTAATACCAAAATCAAACAAAGATGCCACAAGAAAGGATAACTACAGACCAATCTCTCTAATGAACCTAGATGCTAAAATCCTCAACAAAATACTTGCTAATCACATTCAAGAACACATCAAATGAGTTATACGTCATGACCAAGTGGGTTTCATACCGGGTATGCAAGGATGGTTCAACATAAGAAAATCAATCAATGGAATACTTCACATAAACAGAACAAAAGAAAAAAAATCACATGATCATTTCTATAGACAGAAAAAGCATTCAACAAAATACAGCACCTTTTCCTGATAAAAACACTGCAAAAGATAGGAATAGAAGGAAACTTTCTGAACATGATAAAGGGTATCTATGAAAAACCTACAGCTAACACCATCTTCAATGGTGAAATCCTAAAAGCTTTCCCTCTAAGATCAGGAACAAGACAAGGATGCCCACTATCACCACTCTTATTTAACATTGTTTTAGAAGTACCTGCTCAAGCACTGAGGCAAGAAAAAGATATAAAAGGCATCCAAAGTGGAAAGGAAGAAATAAAATCTTCAGTATTTGCAGATGACATTATCTTATACATAGAAAGTCCTGAGAAATCTACAACAAAGCTTCTAGAACTTTTAAATGAGTTCAATAAAGTCACAGGCAATAACATCAATGCTCAAAACTCACTAGCATTTCTGTACACCAATAATAAGCAATTTGAGAAGAAATCAAGAAAAAAATACCATTTACCTTAGTAACTAAAAGATTCAAAATACCTAGGAATAAATTTAACTAAAGATGTAAAAGACTTATATACAGAAAACTACACTGTTAAAGAAAATCAAAGGAGACTTAAATAAATTGAAGAATGTTCCCTGTTCATGGATAGGAATATTAAACTTCATTAAGACCTACCCAAACTAATCTACAGATTTAATGTAATCCCAATAAAAATCAACACTGCATTTTTTAAAGAATTGGATAAACTAAATGCAAAATTTATTTGGAAGGGTAAGAGGCCCTGAATAGCCAAAGACATATTGAAAAAGGAAAATGAAATTAGATGTATCACACTACCTGACTTTAAAACATACTACAAAGCTACAGTGGTCAAAGCTGCATGATATTGGCACAAGGATAGACATACTGACCCTTGGAATCAAATTGAGAGTTCTGATATAGATCCTCACATATACAGTCATCTGATATTCAACAAGGCCACAAAGCCTACTCAATTGGGAGAGAATAGCCTCTTCAATAAATGGTGCTTGGAGAACTGGATATCCATATCTAAAAGAAAGAGAGGAATACCATTTCACACCTTATACAAAAAATTAACTCAAGATGGATCAAAGATCTAAATATAAGAGCCAAGACCATAAAGACCTTGGAAGATAATGTAAGAAAGCATCTCCAGGACCTTGTAATAGGAAATGGTTTCATGAACTTTGCGCCCAAAGCACAAGCAGCAAAAGAAAAAATAGATAAATAGAATCTCCTCAAAATTAAAAACTTTTGCACCTCAAAGGACTTTATCAAGAAAGTAAAAAGGGAGCCTTCCCAATGGGAGAAAATATTTGGCAACCATATATCTGATAGAAGCCTAATATCCAGCATATATAAAGAAATCTTACACCTCGAAAATATAAAGACAAAGAACCCATTTAAAAAGTGGGCAAGCAACCTGAAAAGACACTTCTCCAAGGAAGAAATACAAATCGTTAAAAAGCACATGAAAATATGCTCAACATCACTAGCTATTAAGGAAATGCAAATCAAAACTGCAATGAGATACCATCTTACACCCATTAGACTGACGGCTATTAAAAACACAGAAGACTATAAGTGTTGGAGAAGATTTGGAGGAATGGGACCCCTCATCCACTGCTGGTGGGAATGTAGAATGGTCCAGCCATTGTGGAGGACAGTTTGGTGGTTCCTCAGAAAACTAACTGTAGAACTGCCATATGACCCAGCAATTTCACTGTTGGGTGTATTTTCAGAAGAATTGAAAGCAAAGATACGAACAGATGTATGCACAGCAATGTTCAAAGTGGCATTATTCACTATTGCCAAAAGTTGGAATCAACCCAAATGCCCATCAACAGAAGAATGGATAAACGAAATGTGGTACATACATACAATGGAATATTACTCAGCTGTAAGAAGGAATATATTGCTAACAGACAGGATAACATGGATGAATCTTGAGGACCTTATGTTGAATGAAGCAAGCCAGGTATTGATGGATGAACAGTACATGACCTCACTGATATGAATTAAGCAAATTGAGCAGATCAGAACTATTGTCTGGGAGACAGGTTTACAGGAAATAGAAAGGGAGAAGAAGGTTGTGAGCCAACACCCATATGGATGTTGGTAAGCTGAAAGTGTGTAGTTGTGTATTGAAGGGATATGACAGGAGGGTAGTGATATTATTGGGTTGGGTGGTGCAGGTTTGACAGATGGGTAGATTGGAGAGGGTGGGTTGGAAGGTCCAGGGAACTGGGGGGAGGGTTGGGAGAGGGACAAGGTGAACACTAGTGATTTGCAGGTATGTGGCTGAAAGTACAAAGTTGGGAATGCTCTTATGGCAATATAACAAGGAAGGGTTACTGGTTTAAGGTGTTTTATGTGGGGGGCATTTGGGACAGGGCACACCTGGAGCAGGCTTCTAGGGAGTGTTTGAGGGATCATTTTGTTATAATGTGTTGTATCAGTGGATGGAGACCCACTAAATGAGGGGGAAGGAGTTGGACTCCCATTCTCAGGAGGACTGATTTGTTCACAAAGAGAGAAGCAAGATTCTCTCAAGAGCATGGGTGATTCCTAATAGGGGAGAACAAACCATTGTGTCAAGACCTCAGTGTTGAATCATGTAACTATGAATCTTGTCATCCAAGGAGTGAAGCCAGGGTGTCACCATGGGCCCTGAGGGGAAGGGGAGGGAAAAATACAATAGATTGAACAGTGGGTAATTCATGGCAATGGAATTGTTCTACATGATCTTGCAATGATGGACACAAGCCATCTTAAAAATCATCAAAATTTATAAAAGTGTACAGTCTAAGGTTTAAACCATAGTGTAAACCATGTTGAGTAGCTATGTTTCACTATTTGTATATGAATTATAACAAAGGTAACACCGCATATAAAAAGGTATTAATGTGGGAAGGAGGAAAAGGGGAGAATGTTGGGTATATAAGAGTCCCCTATATTCTGTATGTGACTTTACTGTGACCTAAAACTTCTTTGAAAACAAAATGAAAATTAGTAAGACACTGGTGAATAAATGGAAGAAACTGCCACTGTACAGACAGGACATCAGATATTAGAGTGATGAAAGGCAAAATGTTAAAAAAAATTAATATTTTTCATTGTTTTTTAATATCCCAATCTTTTAATTTAATTTAATTTTTCTTTTTTTAAATTGTTATGTATTTTATTTCTTCTATTTAAACTTATCATTATTATTTCATTTTCCTATTAATTATATTTGGCTATTTCAGTGGCTGCATTCTTGAAGAATCCTTGGATCACCGAAGGGTTACAACTGAGGCAGGGGAGGATCATTGGTGTGGGGTGTCAGGGATGAGAGATGCATGGGAGGAAGTTCACCTGAGAATAAACATAAGATATATAAAAATCTTCAAATGTTCACGGGCATTGTCACAGTGGATGGAAACTCACACAATAACCGAGAGAATATTGAATTCCCATCCTGGAGAGCTCTGCCACATTCTATAATGGAGTAGCAACAGTCCCCCAAGTGCAGGGCAATGACTGGAGAAAGAGGATGATTTAGTCATGGGCCCCTGATATTGACAACTATGCTTATGAGCCTTTGCTCTTGAAATTGAAAATTAGCCTATTGTTGTGGGGTGCCTAAGAGTTGCCTCCAGTGAGCCTCCTTGTTGCTCCTTTGTGGTCTCTCTCTAAGCCAAACTCTGCATACAAATGCATTACCTTCCCCCCAGCATGAGACATGACTCCCAGATATGAGCCTCCCTGGCACCAAGGGATTACTACCAAACACCAACTAGCAATGCAAGTGGAAAAAGACCTCAAATAAAACGGGGGAAAAGTAAAGACGGTGAGTTTATATGGCTAAGAGACATCAAAGTGAGTCGGGAGGTCATTACAGAGCTAATGCTTATGCACATCTCAGCAGAATCTCATAGACTGCCAAAGTGAATACTACCCCAAACAGTGGGACTCCTGAGGGCTCTGGAGACACCCAGGTCCTATGATCAGTGCAGATAGCTCCAGAGTTTGATGCCTTGTCATTGGGTCCTACTTTGGATTTTGTGCTCCTGAGAGTGACAGAGTTGGACTCAATTATGTCTTCCCTATTACATGACTCATCTTTCCCTTCTATTTAAAACTATACTTGATGCCAGAGTTTGTAGGTGTGCATCCAAGAGACTCGAGTCTGTGAGCTGTCCATGTGCCATCTGGGCCCAGAAGCTCAGCAGAGTTTCAACACCTACTCCACACCTCATTGGACTCACCCAGGACAACTAACAAGGGGATGATGATGGACAATGACCATCCCAAGGAACAGAGTCTGCAACTGCAAGCAAGATAGTCCCTTCCATCTTCCCTATGGGATCGCAGCGCCCTCTCAATTAAGGGTCGAGTGGAAGTCACCATCCCATAATCCTTGGGATTGGGGGAAGAGCTATGGACTGGAGCGGATTTACTGGTATTCTACTATTGATGTATTCTTATTCTATCAATGGACAAAATACAATATTGATATGGAGTCAGTGGCCACTGGAGGCTCTGGGGGCAGAGAGAGGGAAAACAGCTGTAATACAGGGTTTTTCTCGTGACTGGGGAATCGTCCTGAATTACACTGCAACGACAGATTTAGGCCATTTTATATCATCACATAACATGCAGAACTGTGTGGGAGAGAGTGTAGACTACAATGTGAACTATGGTCTATGCTTATTGGCAAAGCCCCAGGATGCGTTTATCAACTGCAATGAATGTGCCACAGTAATGAAGGATGTTTATGTGGGAGGGTGTGGGAGGTGTGGGGAGTGGGACATATGGGAATCCCTATATTTTTTGTGTAACATTTATGTAATCTAAGTTTCTTTTAAAAAATAAAAAAGAATTCTTATTGGGAAAAAAATTAAAACTTATAAACACTCATCAAAATAATGAATGAGATTTATGATGATTTAAAACATGATAATTGAAAGGTTTATTATTACCTCAAATGATATAAGAAAAAAATGATTTCTGTCCAAAAAGATTCTTTTAATATATAATATAAGAATAAATAGGAGAAATCCTAGTGATAGATTCTGTTTAATTGTGGGTGCATTGGCCAGACCATTTGTTCATTCTTTCTTTCAACCTACCTGTATAGACATTGCTTGCAGAAGAAGATATGAGAAACTTCAAAACAGTTTTGCCCTCAATAAGTTTACACCACTACATCATTGCTGAAATAACTTCAAAGCTAACTTGATAGCCTTAATTGTTTGTTTTTAAGTATAATTCTCCCCTTTTCAACACACACAGAGAGAGAGAGAGAGAGAGAGAGAGAAAGAGAGAGAGAGAGAGAGAGAGAGAGAGAGAGAGAGAAAATGAATTTGCAGTTAACTTTTCTGACACCTACCATATATTTCTACTGGATAACATAAATTCAGATTAAATTTCATTTGTAGTTTCAGGTTTGATTTGCGAGTATTTTTTCTTTTCCTCATTTTTCCTTGCTCCTTTTAAGAATATGTCAAATGGCATTTATATAGATTTTGTCCATGTTCATCTTCTACTGGCATGGCTTCACATACTAAACTTCATCACCTCTTTACAAATTCTGTTGTGTGTGTTTTTTTATTTGTAGTAAGAGATTATCTGGGGAGATACAGATAGCATTTATGATCTTTACTTGCTCATATGAGAGTTACTGCTGTTAAAGTAACCTGAAAACAGCATTTCAAATTAAGCCAAAAATGATTTGCCCCATGCTGTTGTCATCATCTATGAGACTTAAACAAGAAACAACTGTGAAATAAAAGCTACTATTAATGTCCAGAAAAATGAGGAGAAACATAAAGAAACTCAACCATGACTCGATAGCACATTTTCCTTCCTCATGTTTATATTAAATGAAAAGAAGATGGTAATGGGCAACTGAAAATTCCTAGAGATCAGAAAACAGACAGCTTTTATTTCCAAACATAATAAGGATTTAAAAATGGCTCATTCTTTTTTAGTATTTTGTTCTTTGTATAGTTGAGCAATGATGCATTAATGCTCTCTTAAATGGTGATCCATTGAGTGTGATATTCTTTAAAATTAAGAAAATATTTTTGAAAAGTAGAATTTTTAAATTGTATGTGTCTGAATATTAGAGAATGTTTTCATATTTTGCTTTTTTGCATTTATTTCTGGATCAAAGACTATAATTTTAGAACAACATTTTTCCAAATTTCTTACTGATATAGGAGCAATTTTATTGAAATATTTTGATTTATTTTCCATGTTTTAAACTCTAGACCCCAGGGTCATGTTAACACAGCACCTGACGGGGTAGAAATAAATTAACCACATATTAATTTAGACCTTTAAGTGATGGGCAGCAGTATGAAAATCATTGATTTAAGCAAAATCATTGATTTCATTTTCAACATATTACTGTTTAATAGAAACAAAATTTTGCTAGTAAAATACTGCCAAGAATAAAGGTGCCACTTAGAAGGCTGATTATTAGCCATTAAAAGTGAAAAAATTGGGAAGCAGATGTACCTCAGTGGTTGAGTGTCTGCTTCTTATGTACAAGGTCCTGGGTTCAATCCTTGGTATTTTCTTAAAAGAAAAAAGTGAAAAGATCCACCCTATTTGCTTTCACTTCTTTTTTAAATTTTTTATTTTTAATTTTAAAGAAGCTCTAGATCACATATATGTTAAATAAAAAATACAGGGGATTTTTTATTCCATATTCCACCTAGAGATCACAAAACATATTCCATCCCTTCCCTCTCTCAAATCTTCCAACATTAACAACATCTTTATCAGTGTGGTACATTTGTTACAATTGATGAACACATATTGAAGCATTGCTACTAATCGTGGACTATAGTTACAATATAGTTTACACACTGCCTCACACAATTTTATAGGTTATGACAAAATGTATAATGGTCTGTATCTGTAATTGTAATATCATGAAGGACAATTCCAATGTCCTGAAAATATCTCCATGTTACACCTATTCTTCCCTCTCCCTCCCTTTAGAAGCTCTGGTGGCCACTATCTTTATATCAAGGATAAAAATTCTTCCATAATAGTAAGTCTATAATAGAATAATAGTAAGTCTACTTTAGTCCATTTTTCATTCACCAAACTTGAGGATTTGGGGATGGTGATGCCCACTCTGCTTCTAATTGAGAGGTGGCTTAGATCCCATGGGGCAGATGGGTGGAACTATCTCTGCCCCTTTTACTTGAACCTATAATTAGCACTATTCCTCTTAAATTTATGTCCTCAAGACTTAAATCTTTGATCTGTTCATGTGCCAGTTGAGCCCTGAATCTCAGCAAGTTGCAACACCTACTCTCCAGTTCATTGGACTCACGCAGGACAACTAACAAGGATATGATGATGGACAACGACCATACTAAGAACAGAGAGTGTCTGCAACTGCTTTCACTTCTGATCTCCTTCGTGTGCATTTTTGGGAGTATAATATTCTAAATCAGAAATTGTATATTAGTAGTAATGTTTTTTGAAAGTCACTCAGAGTAGTTCTATAAACATCAATTTACACTTAAATTTATTTGTAATATTCACCAAAGTGATTTTCCCTTGTAGAGTCCATAGGAAATCCGACATAATTTGCATTTTATCTGATAGGGACTATGGCACACATAAACCTCTCTTAATATTATTAGCTCATTATATTGAATTATTAAATTAGTAAATTACTAAATTTGCAATACAAACATTTAACATTTAAGTATATAATAGGAACTATACTTCCAAAGCCTGGCAGATGCCATTAAAGTATATTTTGTAAACTATAATTTATATACATATATCTTACTAATTTGATCTATATAAAACTTTGTTAAATTATTGCTACATCTTTAGAGCTGAGACTCATTGAAAATAACTTTTCCAAGATCAGACTATTAGTAAATGACAATGACAAGATTCTAAAGTAGGTTTGTCTGGCTCCAAATGCTATATTCTTTACATGACCAGGGAGTATTTGTTTTTTAAGGTGGGCTCTGGAATATTTTACAAGATTTAGTCCATTAAGTCTAAATCAGTCAGGAAATATATTAAAAATATGACAGGAATTTTAACTGAAGAGGAATTAGGGCAAGAAGTTTTGGCAAAGCAGAAGTTTCCAAATACCACACTAGAGTCTTATAATTTTTAAGTGGTCTTGCCACGAGTTTCCTACTTATTTATGTGCATATTTCTTATTTTTTATCCTCCGAGTATAAGAGGCATAGTTTATAAGAGCTTTATATCAGAATAATGCAGAAAAATTGTCTGAAATAATTAAAATGGGTCAATTAATAATTTTACCTGCTAATGTCTGTATTGACCCATGAGACTTCTTTCTAAGATAAGTAAAAATGTTATTGCATTTTCAAGGTTCGAGGTCTTCAGAGGAGAAAAATTTTTCAATTATAGTTTTGCATGATGAGATTAATTGATCCAGATCTGATATCTATAACAGGAATGCAGAATAGAGAACAGATTCAATAAAGAAAGGGTTAAGACATGGAAATAAACGGCAAGCATTGATAATCAATCATGGTGCTCTTTCTAACTAAGCCTGGAAAAGACTTCAAAATCCTTTTCAACAAGTGCTCCAGGCAGCTACTACCAATTGATCAGAGGTGGCAGGTGAGTTGAAAACCTATTTACCATCCATGCCCTCAATTCGACTCTCAACACTACTGCCAGACTTGTCTTTCTAACATTCCATTCTCCCTCTAAAATCCTTCAGTGACTTGACATTGCCTTCAGGATGAAGTACAAACTCTTGAATATATCATAGAGTACACTTCATCATATGTGTTATGCCTACCTCTTCAGTCTCAATGCCAATCCTTTTCTCTGAAACACTTCTCAACATACAGGCATGTACACACACACACACACACACACATGACAACACATGCCAAAACATAGATACATATTAACACCTATATACACCTATAGTCAACTAAAATAATAATAGTAATAATAAAATAAAATAGTAAAACTCTTAATAACTTTATACAATTGCACATTTTGTTGTACATTTCACCTTTCCATAGCCCTCCTTAATTTCCAAATTATCTACTTCCTATTTAACCCTTCTGACAGATCTCTTTCCTAACAACTTGGGCTGAGTTGGGTACCCAAAGTGCCTCCTTTATTATTATTTCTTATTAATAAGTTATTAATTCTTTATAACCATTAGTACTTTGCATGTAGTCTTGCCATATGTTGATTCAATTTTATTTTTAGTATCAATTTTATTGTCAGTCTTTCCAGGTAGACTGTGTATAATTGAAATTAAATATGGGATAATTGTTTTCTTGTTTTTCAGTTCATAGAATGTGTTTACATATAGTAGGTACTCAACAAATTATTTGGTTCACTAAGTGAGAGCTATTTTATTTTAATATTTCATAATTAATATTCTAATACACATTTATCACATCATATGTGCTATTTTATTGTTATAAGTGTTTTTGCATTCAGTGATTCATTTAACTTTCTCAACATACTTTTGATTTAGGGTCTACATTTATAAGTAATTTAAAAGGGAATTGAATGCCTTAAGTCAGTTTACCAAAAGGAATCCCTGGAATGAGGATTAGAGAGTAAGTGATTTATCCAAAGGGAGTCCTCAGGAGAAACAAGTAGGAAATGAACGAAGCAGATTGAGGAAAGTAAAGAAATTTCCAACAAGGCATGACTTGAAACCCACAGAGGATTTCTGGAGCATAAATTATGCCTCATATTTTGTCATGGAGGCAAATGAACTAAAACTTTCTCACTGCTTCCTCAGTTAGTCATTGGGTAGCACCAATTCAGACAGTTTTAAACTTCCAGACCACCCATTCGATATATGTAGGCAAAATAGCTCCAATCACACAGGGAAGTCTTTTGAATAGTCATTGGTGCAGTGGTTTCAAGCAAAATAAAAGTTGGGTGTAGAATGCTCAAAAAACAGTTAAAGTGATCTGGATCCAAAGTATCTGGGAGTAGTACTAACAGTGTTCATTGTAGGGAAGTTAAATAATTTGCTGAGTTCTCCCAGTTAAGTGGTAGAGCTGGCCTTAGAACATTAGGTATCTTGTTTTCAATTCTATGCTCTTAACTACTCTACTGGGCTGCTTTTCCTTTTTATTTTAATTCAGAACTTTAGTCCCTCAGCCTGGTCTCTGTCCTATTGACTAATCTTCCAGCTAAGATACATATGCCACTCTAAAAACAGACCTAATCTTTCTCTAATGTTTGCATCTTGCAAGCAGGTGCATTTACCCTCCATTCTTCTCTAACTACCTTGAGCACACTTATTAATCTCTCAAACTGAGTTGTTAGTTTGAGCCAAGAATTTGATGCAGTAGAATACACAATAAGACACTGTATTAGGCAACTAAAGGGGTGCTGAGGCAACATGCCAGAAATCTGTTGGCTTTTGAAACGGGTACTTATTTGGGGTAAAAGCTTACAGTTACCTGGCCATAAAGGGTAAGTTACTTCCCTCACCAAAGTCTGTTTCCACGTGTTGGAGCAAGATGGCTGCCGATGTTTAGCCTTCCTCCTCCTCTTACGGCCCTATGGTCAGGCTTTCTAGGCTTTGTGTCTCTCCCTGGGGCTCGATTCTCTCTGGGCTCAGGTACTTTGTTCTCTCCACAAGGCCAGCTGTGAACTGTCAAGCAAATGGCTCCTCTCTTTTCCCGGGGCCTTCTCTCCTTCCTCACGAACAAGCTCCTCTGTGTGCTTACTTCCCGGGGCTCCAGCTCAAAAACTCCAGCATCAGAAACTCCAACCAACTAACTCCTCTGGTCTGCCATGTAGTTTTATCTGTGAGTCACTGCCCCCTTGGTGGGCGGGGACTCAACATCCTAATGATGTGGCCCAATCAAAGCACTAATCATAGTTTAATTCATGCCCAGGTACAGACCAGTTTAGAAACATAATCCAATATCTATTTTTGGAATTCATAAACAATGACAAACTGCTACAGACACCCAACAAATTACCCCTGAGGAGATACTCCGTAAGTGGTGGTGTTTATTGAAACCACATCCAAGTAGGTTCAGTTTTCTTCCCCTAAGTTTGCGTGCTTGAAGAGTCAAAGATTGAAAGGGAAAATGTTAGTGGTTAGCTTGTCTCAATGACAATTAGGTATCAGCAGATCCAATTGTTGCTTTTATTATAACCAAGTCTTTGCCTTTTTAGAAAGAGAAAACTATGTATAAATTTAAGGACCTTAAATATAGTCAAATCCTGGGTAAAATAATTTTCAGAATGATAAGATTTTTTTTTCAGCTGAAATGATTCCTTGATATTAATCTACAATTTAAGAATATATTAAATATCAAATCTCTTAGGAAAGGCTTAATGCAGTATCTCTTTCAATGTAATTTTTTTTGTTATTTTTTTGATTTTGGCTTCTGCTGTTATTGATTAGCTTAACGGGAAAAAGAAATGACATTTTATGCTGTTCATATCTGATACTCAACACAGAATGGATAATAAAGAAATATTTGCTAATAGGCAAGTCAACTGAAGGAGTGCCAAACAATCTACATTTATAAATTTATTCATTTTTTATAAAATTTTATTGAAATTTATCATTCATACATGAGCATACATAAAAAATAAGTGTGTAGTAAAAGATGTGAACTTACAAAACAAACATGCATATCATCATACAAGGCTCCCATACATCACCCCAATACCAAATCCTTGCATTGTTGTGATACATTTGCTACAAACTATAAAAGAACATCATCAAAAATATTTCTAACTGTAGCTTATACATAACATTTGGTGAATTTTTCCCCCAACTCACCTGATTATTAACATCCTGCATTAGAATTACCTATTTGTTGTAGTTCATGAGAGATTGTTCTCATATATGTCCTGTTGACCACAGTCTGTCTTCCACCACTGGATTCTCTGTGTTATCCATACCCATTTAAAGTCTATACTCAGTGGCCTTCATTTTCATGATAGAGTTGTGTTTTTTTATCACCTCAGTCAATTTTAGAATGTTTTCATTACTCCAAAATGAAAAATTCATGATAACTCCTTCTCTCTGCCTTTAGTCATCCCCGAGAATTAATATAATATCTTATTGCCATTGCTGCAAAAATCAAATTTATTCATTTTTTTAAGCTCTGCTGGCCATATGAGATTGACATTATGTCATTCAGGGTCGCTAAAGTTTGATAATAAATATAGTAAATATCAATACATCACACAAAATTCAAAACAGAGTAAAAAAATAAATTATCGATCTAGCGATAAATTTATCATATAGATAAATTTTACCTACAAATTCAAATTTCTTGACTGTTAAAAGGATGACATAAGCATATGCATTTTGTCCCTTTTGCATCCCTTTTATAAGAACTGGTCAAATATCTTGCACTTCCCATTCTGTTTCTTTTTTTTATTTTGTTTTGCTTTATGAAAAAGAATATATTTTTCCACAGGCAATTATAGCTAATAAAATTTGTTGTATCCACAAAGTATAATTGCTGCATAAATAAGGTTTATTTGGGACTATAATTTCATATTCTAGGAATAAATCTGGCTGCCCCTTACAAGCTGAAAATCTCCTATGGTTTATACACATCTGCTCTGCTGATAGTTGGAATTACTGAACGTTTTTGGGTGAACACTTCCATTACCAATGTAAATTTGAATTTTTTCATAAATCAAAAGGGAGTTAGCACATTTGGCTGCCCTGACTTTCTTGACATCAAGAACAGACCACAATGGAGAAGCCCAGATACTCTGAATAAGACGTTCCCCAAATCAGGCACACCAGACAGCTTCAGCAGGGAGCCTCATGTTCTGGGACAACGTCTAAACCTCCAAAACCTTTCCATAACCCCATAAAAATGGGGCAAGGGGAAGTCTTGCTCCTAAAAAGGCTGCAACACCTCCCAATTTTGTCTCTACCTTCAAATCTTAGAAAATCACAATTTCCTGTCAGTTTTAGTCATATTACTTGCAAATGTTGAAAAAACCCCACAGACATTCCTTACCTTCCACAAACTAATTCTCATATGACTTGGCATTTCTTTTTTTATGCCTCTGATTTTCCATCTCTTAATAATGAAAATCTAGAATCATAGCCCATAACATACAATCTCCCATGTTCCTAAAATAGCTTCTGAACATTCCCATCATCTTCTGGCTCTCTACTGAAGTCTCTGTTTATTCTGCATATGGATTCAATTTTTTTTTCTCCAGAAAGATATGTTGAAGTCCTAATCTATAGTACCTCAGATAATGTGAGCTTATATGGAAACTGGGTAATTACACGTGGAATTAAGCAAGTTAAAATGAGGTCGTATTGAAGTAAGGAGGAGCCTTAAACCAATATGACCAGTATTCTTATAAGAAGAGGAAATTTGGACTCAGACAGACAGACATATGGGAGAACAATATAAGACAAATGAGGCTGAGAACACCATGAAATGCCAGCAAGCTACCTCCAGAATCGAGAAAAAGAGGCACGCAACAGATTCTTCCCTCAGACTTCAAAGGGAGCATGGCCCTGCTGGCACTTTAATTTTGGTCTGATAGCTTCCAGGACTGTGAGATGGACAATACATTTCTCTTGTTTAAAGTCACCAAGTTTGTGGTTGTTATGGCAGCTCTAAGAAATTAGGCATTTCCTTTCAGATTTCTCATGAGGTGGCTGCATTCCTATAACTGAGTGCACAGAAATGTAGCTAAACTCCTGGTTCCCCTCCTTTGTCAATTCCAGACCATGCTTATTCCTTCCTTTCTGAAACTTCAATGCTTTGAATCTCATTTTCATTCCTGGAAACTACAAGCCATTCATAACCTGAATGTTATACTTCTCTGTCTACAACATCCCTCTAGTGAGTGCTCATTCCTAACAACTTGTACCTACCACCTTGTCACTGTTCCTCATCCCACAAATATAATATCTTCCATTCTACCCAGTTTCAATTCCATGGTCAATCATTCCACTCATTTCCTAACATACATCCTCAGTCCCTTTGGTTAGTTCTCTGTTCTTAAACTTTCTTCTTAAAAGCACAATGCTAGTTAAATTCTATTCTTCTCAAGTTTCCCCAAACCCCTGTACTATTTAGCCAAAGGGGTGCTGATGCAAAATACCAGAAATCTGTTGGCTTTTAAAAAGGGTATTTATTTGGGGTAGAAGCTTACATTTACCAGGCCATAAAGCATAAGTTACTTCCCTCACCAAAATCTATTGCCACGTGTTGGAGAAAAATGGCTGCCAACGTCTGTGAAGGTTCAGGCTTCCTGGGTTCCTCTCTTCCCAGCGATTGTTTCTCTCTGGGCTCAGCTCCTCTGCTATCTCCACAAGGCCAGCTGAAGACTATCAGGCGATACTTTAAACGATATGTACATAATCCTACCACTTTTCTCCACCTCCATTGTTTGACTCTCTTTCAATCCACCATCTTCTCTAACCTGGAATATTCCAATACTCTCCTACCTATTCTCACCTCTTTACACACTTGGTCTTTGAGATTTTCCTTAACATGAAGAAAGAATAACTTCTGAAGATATACCTTTTGAAAATATATATTACAAGTTAATCTATATATACACACTCACACACACACACTTGTAAAAAATAAAGTCTTAGGTGGGAAGACAACCCTTAACCTCATCATGCCATTCCTCTTGTCAATCTCTTCAATCTCTCTCTGTTTCACTTAGTGTAAAATCCTAGGTGATCTGGCTCTGTTTTCTTTCTGAAATTATGATCTTTCACTTTTTCTTCTTAGTCATTCCATTGCAGCCATAATAGTAGTCTGAATTTTCCTTGAATGTAGCAAGTGCTCCTATCTCAGGGCTGTTTCATGGGTTATTTCTGCTCTCTAAATTGCTATCTTCAGATATTCACATGACTCACTCCCTCATATCCATTAAATATTTGCTTAAAGGCTATTTTTTTTTAAAGAGTACAGTATGCAATTCATATTATTTAAAGTCACAAGCAAGTTCCTGAGACTCCTGGTCTCTTAAACCAGTTCTGTGATATTTAATTGGAACTTATAACTTTTTAAATATTAAGTAGTTTACTTTTATTGTTAATGCAATGCTTCAATCACTAGAATGTAACTTTATAAGTTAGGAATTTTTGTTGTTCTTGTTTTTTGAATTATAATATTTTATCCCTCATGCTTAGTACATGCATTGATATATAGTAAGTACTCAAAAAAGTATTTATTTTACATTACATTAAATATAATTTATCACTAATTTTAATTTTAAAAGATGTATGTACTGTGGCTCAAATAAAAAAACATTAACTAGCCAAAGTAAATATATAATACCCACCCTTCTAACCACACTTATATAATGCAATTTTATATATGGTGACACACTTTTAACAATGTACTACCATGAGCTTATGCTAATTAAAGAATTTTCACAATATTTTCACCATACATTCAATAAAATAACTTAACTATTTTATTAGTCTTTTTTCAATATAAAATTATGGGCCTATATCATATCTACTTATCTTTTATAAAATAAATAATAGTAAAATATCTAAAAACTCTGCAACACTTTTGCTTTGTTTCTTTTTGTTCCTTTCCAATTATTTTTATCAATAGAATTGTTTTTTCCAGAGAAAATGAAGAACAGGTAGAGTTTCTGTGCAACAAGGGTATTTTATACCAGCTAGTGTGCCAGATCAAAGAGTCTGGGAATTTGAGAACCATTAATATAAAACAGGAGTTTTTAAACTACTCTATTTGTTAAGAGTAAGTTTAGTTGCATGCTACAAACCCCTAAAATATTAGTGATTTTTAAAAGTGTATTTTTTAATGTAAAAGACCAGAAATAGTGAAGACTGGTAAAGCTTCCAAGAGAGCACATATGCTTCATGTCCTATGACCTCACAGGCTATTTGGTCACTAGAAGCCATATAGGCATTTTCTTTTATACTGCCATGTGTAGACCCCTTCCAATCCCCAGTCAAACAATAATATCTATAATCCAGGCAACAAAATAAAAGAAAGAAGAAAATAAGGATCAACACCCTTTAAAAAACAATTTTGGTATTCTTTCAGTTATCGTGTGAATCTCTACCCACCGTGACAATGCCCTATGAACATGTGAACACATTTATATGTCTTATATATATGCTTAGGTGAACTTCTTCCCATATATCCCCCATCACTGACACCCCACACCAATGATGCTCCCCTGCCACAGTTGTAACCTTTCTGTGATCCAAAACTTCTGCAAATATGAAGCTAGTAAAATAGCTAAATACAATTAGTAAGAAAATGAAATACTAATGAAAATTTTAAAAATAAGAAATATAATACAAAAAAGTTGAAAAAAATAAAAATAATTTGGGATAATAAAAAACAATGAAAAAAATTAATTTTTTTTCATATTTTGACTTTCATCACTGTAAGATCTGTTGTTTTGTATGTACAGTGACTTTTTCTTCCATTTATTCCTTCAGTGCCCTAAGTTTTCATTTTGTCTTCAAAGAAGTTTGAGGTTATGGAAAGGTTACATACAAAATAGAGGGGACTCCCATATACCCAACATCCTTCCTCTTTTTCCCCTTCCACTATTAATAACATTTTATATGTGGATGGTACATTTGTTACAACTGATGTACAAATATTGAAACATAGTTATTAACCATGGTCAATGGTTTACATTATAGTTTACATTTTGAACCATACACTTTTATAAATTTTGATGAAATTTAACATGGCCTGTATCCACCATTGCAAGATCATGCAGAACACTTCCATCTCCCTTAAAATGCCACCTCTTCCATCTATTCTATTCCTCCCTCCTCCTCCTCTTGGGACCCATGGCAACCACTGGGGAACTCTGCCACATTCTCTAATGGATCAGCAAGCATGCCCCAAATATAGGGGTAATGACAAGTGAAGGAGGATGGTCTGTTGACGGGCCATTGATATTGATTACTGTGCTTATAAACCATTACTTTTGAAACTGAAACTTAGCCTAGTATTAAAGGGTGCTAAGAGTTACCTATTGAGATCTTCCTTGTTAACTCAAATGTGACCTCTTTCAAAGCTGAACTCAACTTGTAAATATAATAGTTTCCCCCCAGCATGGGACTTGACTTCTGGGAATGAGCCTCCCTGGCACTGAGGGATTACTATCAAGCACCAATTAGCAATGTAACTGAAAAAAGACCTTTATCAAAAGGGGAAAAGGTAAAGACAAATGAGTTTATATGGCTAAGAGACATCAAAGTGGGTTGGGAGGTCACTTCAGAGGTTACGGTTATGCATGTTTCAGCAGGATCTCTTTGACAGCCCAAGTAGATACTATCTCAAATAGCAGGGCTCCTGAGGGCTCTGGAGATATCCAGACACTATAGTCAGGGCAGATAGCTCAGGACTTTGGTGCCCTGCTAGTGGACCCTACTTTGAAATTTATGCTTCCCAGTGTGACAGAGTTGGACTCAGTTGTGGTTTCCCTACACACAGTTCTATTGTCCCTTCTATTTGAACCCATAATTAGTACTAGAGTTGGTAAGTGTATGTCCAAGAGATTTAAGTCTTTGGGCTGTCCTTGTGCCAGCTGGACCCTGAATCTCAACTGAGTTGCAACACATACTCTCAAGTAGATTGGACTTACCCAGGACAACTAACAAGGAGGAGATGAGGGACAACCACCATATCAAGGAATTGAGAGAGTCTATAACTTCAAGCAAGAGATTCCTATCCATCAGCCATGTGAGATCAAAACCTGCTCTCATTCAGAGGTGGAATGGATATCACCATCTCAGAATCCTCAGGATTGGGGAATGAACTATAGACTAAAGTAGACTTAATAGTATTCTACTATAGACTTATTGTGATTCAATCAATGGAAGAAATTCTAGCATTGATGTGGAAGCTGTGGCCACTGGAGGTTCTGAGGGCAGGCAGAGGGAAAAACAGGTGTAATACGTTGGCATTTTCGGTACTTAGGAATCGTCCTGAATGACATTGCAATGACAGATACAGGCCATTACATATCTTGCCATAACCTAGAGAATTGTGTTGGAGAGATTGCAACCTACAATGTAAGCTATAATCCATGCTCAGTAGCAATGCTCCAAAATGTGTTCATCAATTGCAATGAATGTTCCACACTAAATGAAGGATATTATTAATGTGGGAAAATGTGGGAGGTGTGGGGAGCGGGGAATATGGGAATCCCCTATATATTTTTACGTAATATTTATGTAATCTAAGTATCTTTTAAAAAACAATTTTGGAATAGGAATGAATGATGGACTAGAGTAGACTTACTTTTATTCTACTATAGACTTACTGTGATTCTAGCAATAGAAGAACTGTTATCATTGATGTGGAGGCAGTGTCCACTAGAGGATCTGAGGGGAGAGAGAGGGAAAAATAGGTATAATATGGGGGCACTTTGGGGACTTGGGAATTGTACTGAATGACGTTGCAATGACAGATAGAGACCATTAATATAGCTTGCCATAACTTACAAAATTGTGCAGGAGAGAGTGTAAACTATAATGTAAACTATAATCCACGCTTAGAGGCAATGCTCCAAAATGTGTTTATCAATTGTAACAAATGTACTGCACTAATGAATGATGTTGCTAATGTGGGAAAATGTGTGAGGGGTAGGGAGCGGGGCATATGGGTATTTTCCATATTTTTTTATGTAACATTTATGTAATCTAAGTATCTTTATAAAAAATTTAAAAGTGTATTATATAAAAAAAAGACAATTTTGAACATCTGCATACACCACCTTCTTTTCCACATCATTTATCAGAATTTAGTTCATGGAAAAAAGAATTCAGGGTCTGTTAATCTTATTATTCTTATATATGTGCTCCATTTCTAGGATACAGGATGGTTACACCAACAGTCCAGCAAATAGGAAAACAAAAAGAGGAGGATGCAGGCCCAAGCCTTCCCTTAAGGGATAATTTGAAATGGTTGCCTATATTACTGTCTTTTATATCCCATTTCAAAATTTAAACACATGTTCATATGAATTTGAAAAGGAAGCAGAGACCTGTAATTTTTTTTTCCAGGCAGCATGTGCTTAAGTATAATTTGATGGTTTTTTTGTTGCTGAAGAATGGAAGGAAGGATAATTATTCCAAGCAGTATTCTCTGCCACAGTCCTCCCTAGAAGTCACCAGTTTTCAACCCATGCATCCCTCCAGGGAACTCCAACACAATTTCCAGTTCTTTATTGTATTAGCATGCACATAAAATCTCGGTTTTCCGAGTGACAATCATCATTTTTCTTACCAGAAGTGGCATCTTTTTATCTGATGACCTACACATTCAAAGATCAGTTTTCTGCATACTGCGTAAAGTATAAAGCTTGAGTAGGTACCAGGCAGCTACAACAAAAATTCTCATCCAAAAAATGGCAAGAGAGAACAACAAAGCAACCATGGATGTAAGTCAATCATCACATGCTACAGGGTAGAAATAGTGAAGGCAGGGTTCTTTGTTGGTTGATTTCCTTGGCTCACCTATATGACAGCTCCTGGATTTGCTCTCTGGAATGAACTCCATTATCCATTATTCTGTGTAGTTCTGGCTTTGTCCTGTGGTTTGTTTGCTTGTTTGTTTTGCTTATCATGCTCAACAGACATAGGTTTACAGACTTAGGTATACGTTGTAGCTATCACTGCTTCCTTGAGTTATGATGTTGATTGGGTGCCAACTTTCTGCTGGTGCAAAATTAAAGCCAGTGGATCACTTTATGAATGAAGAACAACAGGATTTTGTAGTGAATGTTGTTGTTATTCAGTGATACAATTTTTTTCAAAAACTTAACAGGTTCCCATCAATTTGCTTTCAGTCAGCCCCATATGAAAAAAACAGGTGGAAACCAAAGATCCTTTAAAAAAGTTTTGAAGCTTCAAGACTTAAAACGGACTTTGATCTTTCACATTTTCAAATCTGTACTATACTCTTCTCCCTTCCTTCTTCACTTAATGGAAGATACCCTTGTAAAACAATCCCTTTTTATCCTTGTGAAAAATAGGCTTACGTGGAAGGGCAATATCTTGAATCCCATTATCACCTGAAGATATTTTTTTCTTTGCAGGAGCAAAAACTCTGAAGAGAAATTTCTTTAAAAAATGCTTTAGAGTATTGTCTCAATCTCCAGCTTAGACTGCTTCTTCGATCACTTGTAACTGAGCCACTATAGGGAATATGCCAAGGAATTTTCTTCTTTTAACCCTGCAAACTTATCAATAGCTGAACTCTCAGTCAGTTTCTTATTTATAGATATGATGGTGGGGGAAGACGGTCATAGAAGAGGTAGATTCTCCTACTCTGTTTATGTGTTGGATAACTCTAGCTTGATTTCATCTTATTCTTTGGAATATGGATACTAAAAAGAATCTGGGTTCCTGATCCCAGCTTTAATAGCTCAGGACAACACACTGCACAATATTGTTGAAATAGCACAGTCAAAACTTCTAAAAATATCCTAACACTACAGCTTTAGTTGACAAGTGGTAGCCTTTTAAGAAAGAGAGGAGATTAATTTTTCCAAGTGTTTTATCACATCTGAATAAGAGTGACCAATTTTTCATCCTGTAATATCTGAGCCTTTGTACCCATTACCTGACTACTTCCACTGAACCCATGACCTGTGCTTGATTTTAACAGATACAAATAATCAATCCCAGACCAAATTCTGTAACAATTATGCTTAGGTTTTGTCTTTGAATAAATACAAATTCTCAAATAACAAGGTTAAACAAGATGAAGTTTACCCTTTATCACACAAATATCTTGAATTGGATATTCTTGATTCTTTTAATTTTGTTGTTCTGCTGTGAATGACATACTTTTAAAAGATTACCTCATTAACCAAGATGGCTAACCCAGGCATTGAACACAGACACTTCCTCTAAAAACAATCAGCAAAACGTACACATTACGTTTTCTCACATTTTCATTGACCGAAGGTAATGGCATAACCACTCTTGGCTACAAGGAAGCCTAGGGAATGTCTTGATTAGACAGTCATGTATACAACTATCAAATGTTTATTTATCCTAATAGACGTGGAGAACATATTGAGTGAAAATAATCAGACCTTAAATAATGTTTTTGTGAGCCATCTAAATTTATCATTTGCAAACTCTGTAGCCTTCAAGAAGTCATTTAATCTTTGTTAAACTCAGTTACAATGCTTACAAAATAATTAACATAATACTTCAAAGGAACTGATTTTAATATATATATATATATCTCCAGTTAATAGGAAATGCAAATTTGTATGAGAATATATATGTATATATATGCCTCACACCATTTATATGAAATATTATGGCATGACTCAAATGAAATAATACATATAATAATTTGAAACAAAGAACTTTTTAACAAATATAATCTAATATCAGTCTTATAATCAGTCTTGTCCCATTCCAATCGTAACTCTGCATTCAATCTAAGATACAGTATTTCAAAAAACAAAATTTTGACCCCTGTCCACTCTTGCATAAAATATTTCCCATTTCCTTGACTAAAGGTCAAATGCATCATGTCGTTTATGTACTTTTAATACTTGGCCTTTATGGAGATCTCTAGTCAATCCATTTCATATTCATATTCAAATTTATTCAGTTACTGAAAAAGGAATTATTTTCTTTCTACTGGCCCTTAGCCTGCTTTTCAATATTCTGGAAATATCTAGTCCTCTTCTATCTCTTCCTTTCATTTGATTTTCATCTATTAATCAAATATTTTTTGAACATACGGCATGTGCTGGTCACTGGCCCTATAATGGTAAAGAAAGGCAGAAATCATCCCTGTTCTCATGGAGTTTGTATTCTCATAATGAAATAAGACTAAGAAACAAATAACACACAAATAATCAAAATCAAACTTTTTAAGCAATGATTAGATTAGGAGATTTAATTGAAAATAATTTTGAGTGTGAGAGATTGCAAATTAAGATGAAGATAGGTAAAGAATGAATTCCTTGAAGAAATAACCTAAACAAGGACCAGAATAAGGGAAGCAATTGGCCACCCCAAAAGCCAAGAGGAGAGTTTTTAGATAAAAAGGAAATGAAGTACAAAGTTCCTGAAATGGAAAAGAGCATAGCATGTTTTAAGGTCAATCACAAAACCAGCAAGCCTAGAGTATAGCTGATAGTTTGCAGCTGAAGAGAGAACAGAGCAGCTGAACAGCTGAAAAAGCCTGGAAAGAAACGACCCCTTGCCAGAGACAGATGTAGGAACCCCTGAGACAGCAGGCATAGCTCGTCTGCCATCTCGCTTCAATGTGTGACAGCTGCCTTTGGTGAGAAAGCAGCCTTGAATTGGACTCTTTAGGGCCTTATAACTGTAAGTTTTTACCCCAAATAAATACCCTTTATAAAAGCCAAAAGATTTCTGGTACTTTACATCAGCACCCCTTTGAATGGCTAATACAGAGAAACATAAGATAGAAGAGATTAAAAAGTTTCCATACAGAAGATGGCAGGGGAAAACTAAGTTAGAGTTTTGAAAAAATGGTCAAAGAGAGCATTTAAAGGAAGATCGATGAGAAAAAAATAATTGATCACAGATCAAATGCTCTAGAAACACAGTAAAAAATTGGAGAGGAAAGAAGCAGGAGATTATAAAATTTAGGGGATTGACAGGAAAATAGGAGTTCAGGTGATAAATTAGACGTACAAATCAAACAAAACAAGGATTCAAGATTTCTGATAGAGGCAAAAGTACAGAAGGATATAGGATATACAGGAACTATTGACAACATTCTTTTATAATAAACAGATGAGGGAATTCAGATCTAATACCATAATAATAAACACATAGCATGGTTCTGTGATCACTGTTTCTGCCTTTCACATCACAAGCTGGTATACGTGGGGTGGATGTAATGGCGTGTTCTCTGGTTCTTATTGGAAGCATGCTGAAGAAATCAAACACACATAACTCCCTTCGCTAATGCACATCACAATTTCAAACCTTCCTTCAGGACTTAACATGGATGAAATTATTTCATATATAAGAAGCTCTCTTACAAAAATAAAGTCTTCCTTATTTTTGGTAGTTCTACTTGCCATGGAGCATCCATAGCAGACTTGTACTAAAATAAATTCATTGTGCCTCAATTCTGTGATTTTATCAATCTCTCTAATCCATTGGACTCACATCTTGTCTTCACTTCTTTCCGTAACTCAATTGAATTTTATAATCAATCACCAATGTTGTTAGAGTTTTCCTAAATTCCTCCCCCATCACATTTAATCACATTTTTTTTCTTTATTTGTCTAATTTCTTATCCCATATGATGCTTGAGCTCAGGGACATTGCTTATCTTTGTGGTTCTTTATTCATTTTTAAGTGGGCTTTATCTGTATCTGTATCTATTAATATTGTGTATGAACCTGAAGATTTATCAATGTAACCTTCTCACCCGATAAAAATATACAATCAATGGTATCTCCTTATTCATTGGAAGCAGTTTATTGTAACAAGCACCCATGCAGGGAATAAAGAAAAGAATATTCCTAGGTTACACACACATGCAAACACATGCACATGTGCACTGCTATTAATTTACTATTGGATATCCTAATTTCATAAAACACAAGCAAATATAGAGAGGGTGGGTAAACAAATTATAAATTATTTACAAACAAATATACATGCATTGCTAATATTCCCATTTAACATTATTAGCTATAAAAACCTAATTAGCAAATAAGTCACCTCCAACTTAGTAATGGTGTGTTTTTATTATATTCTTTACCATATTGCTAAAGGTAGAAGAAGACTATTAGAAACAAAATTAACATATGAAAATGTCAAATTAACTACTATGTTGAATCATATTTGGGATGGAGTATTTTATTTTGTTTTTTAGTTTGT
>JAQZBX010032985.1:0-25589 GCA_029593785.1 Cabassous unicinctus | reverse complement strand
GCCTCCATCAGGCTGATTCAATGTATTTGCATGAATACTTTTTAGGTTCCTATTTCAAAATGTCAAATATAAAGGAAAAGTGTGACCAATATTTACTTAAATATGATCTTACTCTCTTAATTCTAAACATATTTATTTTAAGTAAGGTGGAAGCATTTTTCTATTTCATTATGTCGAATGTAGTTATGTTCTAACATTTGTGAGCTAAAATGAATATTACAGTTTAAGCATTATGTTGACTTTTTAAAATGATATGTGTAGCAGGGTTATACTTATCTATAAAATCTATAAAATAAAGGGAGTGTCACAAAATACAGTTCTTTCAATTATCTGGAAGCCCCTTTCACAGCCATCCTCCCCAAAGGCCTCTCACTACCCTCAGGGCACTGTTTCCAATAGGCTTACATCTTCGCATAACCCACAGTTTTTGTCCCTGTTCTGGGTTACTAAATGCCCTGAATTACCAAATGCCCTTCCTCTCCAGACATGAAAATACAATCCTGCTTCTTAAGAGTGGTTAACTCGTACATTCCTGCAACTTCTGGGAGCAGAGGGAAGGGCTATCTCAGATTCTTACACACAATCCCCATTCAAAGACAACCTTTGAAACATGTTCGGGTATCATCAGGATGGGAAGTAGGTAAATAATAAGATTTAATCTCTAATAGACCATTATGTGGCAACTAAATGGAAGAACACAAAACACCAAATCAATCAAATTTATCCTCCCTCTCTCAAAGAAAATATCAGCCAAATCAAAATATTATCTGTCAGTTTCTATAATGTCCTACGTTGAAATTGCCCCAAATCACATCCCTAGGATGAAGTTTGGATTCATAAAAGGCCATCCACAGTGTTCTCTGGAGCTTTCACTGTACAGTTATGCTTCAGGCAGTCAAAGCTTCTGACCTCTCTACCACATGCCACTAAAATTATATCAGCATCTTAAATTCCTCAAAATGCAAAAAATCTTTTTTTTTCTTTTTTGACTAGCTTAGAAGAGGTACTAAGGAAGTTTTGCTCACCTGTTACGGGAAAACTCAGTGAATCACTAAAAAGAAAAATTTAAAGAGGCTCATACTCACCCTTAGAGGGAGGTTGAAGTGACAGGAGGACAATTAGGTGTGAATCCAAAGGACTGAAGTTTCTGTAGCTTTAGAGGATCCAATAGCAGGTGGAATCCATTCCATTATTTCATTTGTTCCTTCATCCATCCATTTATCCATCCATCAATCATGTACTACGTGCTAGGCAAAACAAAACAAAATAAAACAGCAACTACACACACTCACACACACATGTGCACAAACAAGCACCATCATACAGGTGTCAAGTGCCATGACAAGAGAAGTACAGGTGTTATGGGACCACATGTGAGAAGTGCGTAACCCAGACTTGTTCGGAGGACTTTAAGCCTTCCTGGACCAGACTTAGAGAATTTAACAGTCCAGTAGGAGCTGGCCAGGGAAGGAAGGATGCTGAGAGAGTAAAGGAAAAGGGGTTTTTAAGAGAATATTTGGTAGGTCCTAGTAGCAAGCTCAGAGAAGAGAAAGAATCCCTTTACAGTCGCAGCCTAGCATGGGAGTGGGAGCCACAAGAGAAGCAGAAGAAACAGAGAGGACCAGGACTGGCAATGGAGGTTAGACTTCATACCAAAAGCCATTGGAAATAACTGAAGTATTTGAACCAAAGGAGTGGTACGATCCCTCATTTCTGCTTTATCTTACAACATACTGAATAAAGTATTTGTATTCTTTACTATCTGCTTCTCCACAACTTAGGATGTGAGCTTCATAGGACAGGGTTTTTGACAGCTTTGTTCACTGCTAAATCTCTAGTTCAGCTCTAGTAGATCTAATGCTACCAAAAAATGTTAACGGCTAATAAAAAAATTAATAAAATTAATAAAATACATTTTTCTTCCAGGAATTTTAAAGCACTTGGAGGGAGTCGGCTCTCTATCTAAGATGGTGACTTTAAACTGTTTCAATAGCACCGTGATAGAATAAACACCTCTTTCCTAAGAAAGCAGCTTACAGCTAGTTTTTCCACAGTCCTTGCCTAATGCCCAAATGGCACTTACAAATCTTTAATGTAAAACCAAGTCAGTTGAAAGATAACAAAATTAATTAATTAATTAATTTAAAAAAACAAGTCAGTTGAGTAGTTTGTATGTCCATAGTGAACTTTCCACTCAGTCTCCTGATATGTGTCCATTCTCCCTTCCGTGAGAATTATATTTTGGTTAACTGAGCAACTTTCCCTCATCCAGTTATTTACACTAAACTGGTTTATTGAAACATAAGAGCTGCTACGTTAGTTTAGGACTTAATTTTCTGGATTGAGAAAAAGAAGAGTTCAGGCATTTTGAGCAGAATGAGAGAAAACAATTAATTCGTTAACTCCCTCTTCTTACTCCTTCTCTTTTCTCCTTCCTCATTTCATTTTGTTTCTTCTCTCTTCTCTTTCTCTCCCTACACACATGTACACACTATCCTAGGGGAGACATATGTCATTATTCAAGTTGCCTTACTAGAATAGAATTATTTCTGTGATAAATTAAGCCATATTCAGTGCTTAGATTCCACAGGATCTATTGATAAAACTCAGCATGCAGCTGAGGAGAACCAGCTTGCCAACGTGATTTATAGTTAATAGAAGTTAACAGAGCATTTCAGTTAAGACCCTGAGCGCCCCACCAAGAGGTCACTGATAGCCGTGGGGCTGTCCAAATTTAGAAATGACAGGATAATAATTTCATACAAGGAAATTTGTGAAATTTCCTAAAAGAACTCCAGGTATAAGTATTATATCAAGTGTTCTCCCAGCTATGGGTTTAGTGCAGGATATTGTTAATCCTAAAATGTTATAGCATTCCCATTGGTCTAAAATTCTTGTATGTCAAGCTGAAATAGTATTTGCAGGTTAAATTCTTTAAATAAATTATGTTGTACTTGATGATCAGATATATTCAAAGAACACACTGACAACTATTAAGCCTTAACATAACTGTTAAGTGGAAGAAACCTTGAAAAGTTAAAGGAATGAATTAAATAAACATTAAAAAAAATGTTTATGGAGGATGGAAGGAAGGGAGGGACTCAAATTTGTACCAAAAATAATAATGCCTAACATTTATTAAGCACATTATGCAGATCATCTAATTTGATCCTCATAATAAGTCAGTGAAGGGGTAGATATTCTCAGCATCCACAATTTATAGATAAGAAAATTGAGACTGAAAAAATTTAAGCACCCGAGGTCTACCAATTTGGATCTAAATCTGTGTATACTTATCCTAGATAGAATTCATGGGCTCAGATTTGAATTCCTGTGTTGGAGGAGTGCTCTTGTCACCTAGAAGAAAAAGTGGAGTCTGCTGAGTGTAAGCTCCCTCATCTTTTCCATAACCCACGTTAAAATTTCTATATGTGTGCTCATTTGTGCTCCTTTCTTTTCCACTTCTGTCCATAGAGCTAACCCCCAAACGTGTTCTTGTTCTTGACCCGTCTCCTCCTCTATTTGCTCTCTCCTTCAGTCAACCTCCTGTTCTTTTATCTTCTTTGTCTTCCTCTCCAATGGCTCTTTCCCTTGGGTTATAAAATGTGAACACCACTGCCATTATTGGAGGAAACATGCCTTTCTCTAGTGACTACACAATCTCTTGTACAGTATCCATAGCCAAACTTCTTGATATAATTGCCTGCAATGGTTTACTCTCCTTTCTCCCAGCCTACTTACACTCAACCCTCTTATCTGCTCCAACCCTCACTTTAATGACACTTTTTCATCCCTTTTCTGCCCCCCTTAGCTAGCCCTTCTTCTCAAATGTTGAAACCTTTAGGATTCTATTCTTGAACTTCTCTTCCTGCTCAATGTGTTCTCCATGGATGATCTCTTTCTCTCTTATGACAGTTCCAGATCTGATTTTCCAGTGGCCCCTGTCATCCCCACCGCTATGTTCAAAGAGTAACTCACACAACGTGGCTACAAACTGTAGCCCAGTGGGACTGATTTTGGACTTCTGTCCTCCAGAACTGTAAGATAACAAATTAGTGTTGTCGTCAGCCACTAAATTTGTGGTAATTTGTTACAATAGCCATAGGAAACTAATACATTTGTGCCTCCTTTTGAAAATCCTCTGATGGATTCTTATTGCTTACAGAATAATTTCTAAACTCCTTAACCTGCATTCAAGACCCTTCATAATCTAATATCTTGTGACATTTTATTCTCCTCTACAAATAGGGACCAGATTTCCTTTCAAATGTTGAGCCACATCATCTGACAAAAAATTTTGTGCCACTTCTATGTATGAGAATTTGGGGGAGATACAATTTAGACACAAAATATTAGGATTTGGTTAATGTGAACAATGGGACAGAATATTTGAATAGCCGAGATGTATTTCCTCTAAAGTCATACGGAAATGGAAATGTTTTGCCATTCACTGGATCTTTTCATTGTAACAATCCTTGGCTTTGCGTATGTTGCCATCTCTGCCTGCGTGTCTTCTCCCTCTTTTCTGCTTGGCAATCTCCTTCCTACTTAATCTTCAAGACCCAGCTTAATCATTACCTCTTCTAGGACTCTTCATTGCTTTCCCCTGGCAGAGTTAGTCATTTTCTCTGTGTGCCCGTAGCTCTCTGAATACACATTTAATGTGATGTTTTGCCATATCTTGCTGAATGTTAATAATATAATGATTTATTTATGGATTTGTCTTCCCATTAGAGTGCTTGCTTCTGTGTTAGGTAGTCTCCAGAGTTGGCACACAATGAGCCTGATATGGTGTTCTCACCCAAAGTCCCCTCCCACTTTGGATATTGACTGGCAAATGCCAGTAGTGTGCTAGAGCAGGCTTGTACCACCTCACAAGGCCCAATGTTGCACATCTCATCCAGATTCTGAGTTCAGTGATATCACATTGGCACCTTGAAATCAATCAAGATGGGAATATTTACATTAAGGAAATCAATCAGTGGGTTTTTTGTTTGTTCAAAGAGTTGGTTTACCAGAACATCTCTGCCTATGATTCACAGTACCCAGTACAATAGAATGGAAATGACACTGTGTCAATTCCTGAAAGACCTGGGAGCTTCCACTTCCTCCGTCTTGGAAGGGTCATTTGTATCAGCCTGTAGGAAACTCAGTTACCTACTGGACAGTCGCTAGAGAAATCATATGGACAGGTCATGTGGAGAGGAGAAGCCTTGAGACTATACAGAAGGGGAGAAGGACCCAAGCTTCCCAGCATCCCAGACAAGCCTCCAGGTGACTTCAGTCTCAACCACCCTTTGACTGCAGCCACATGAGAGACGCCTGCCAAGGCCAGCAGAAGAACTGCCAGGAAACCCACAAAATCATGAGATGATAAATTGTTGCTGTTGTGGCTTCTAGGGCAATAATTAACCTAACCAGCATCTCAGGCCACGGTATTTATTTTATTCACCCATGTGCGACCAGTACGTGGGCCTATGCCCAGGGAATAGATGGTGTCCCCTTTCTTTTAATGCTCTTCTCGGAGCAAGCAGTGCCTAACTTATCTTCGCCACTCAGATGAAATAATCAGCCTCTTCACAATAAGACAACATTATATGTCAACAGTTACAGAAATACTATCAGTTTCTAACAATGATAGAGCCTTATGGGGCAAACACCATGACTTCTTTCAAAAATTTATTACCAGTACCTTATCCTTCCCCAAGTATCACAAGGCCTCGACTCAACTACCTGACTGTCTTGTGGATCTTCCTCCCATGGTGACCTCACAGCAAGAGCACAGCCATGTATAAAAGAAACCCTTCAATTTTGATGTGTGAAGGCCCTTAGGTGTTGTAATAGTCCAGTTTCTGCTTTTCGGCTATGCAGCTCTTAGTAAATGAAAAAGTCTTCTTTTAAACTCTAACCATGTGTCTTTCTAGCCCAAGAAATCTGTTTCTCTCATGTGCTATTTGGTCATTTCCTTCCTATACTTCCTATTCCTTTCCCTTTTCCCCTTTCTTTTATTTTCATGCCTATATAAGTTTCTTCTTTTATCTGCTGCTATGCTCTCTACCCTCATATTTTACCTATAAAGTGGTACTTTGCGAAATATCTTACATACATTTTCTCATATAATCCTTTTACCAATCCCATGAGGTAGGTATTATTATTTCCAATTTACAGGAAAATCTAGGTTCATAGAGATAAATAACTGGTTCAAAGTTTCACAGCTAACAGTAGAGCCAGATGTTAAACCTAGGCTTGTACAGCTCTAAAGCACAAAGAGGGGAGACTGGGGAAAGAATGAAGTATAGTGTTAAATCCATCTTGCAAAGAAGGGGAAAATGAGGATAACCAGATGTTATTTTACATAAATAAACACGGAAACCCTTTAAACATTGTGCAGACCTCGCTACTCAAGATAAATGCTTCCTTTTCCACTTCTAGTCTGGGGTGTATGAGGAATTTATTTTTCTTTTTTTTCTTAGAACCCTTACTCTGCAGGATGAAAATGAGCAAACAGTGACCACGTAAGTGAGAAGGTAGGTGGATTAAGATGCGCTTATAACCACATCTTTGATGGCAAAAAAATTCTGTACCACAGCCATTCCTTAGAAGGCAGCTCGTGGGATCAATCAGGCAAGAATCCCACTTCTAAATTCTTCCTCCAGGGCCCCCAGATGATCTTTTTTTGGAGCACATTGGTAAGTCAGTTCACACCCAGTCTCACCCAGCTCCATCACTGTGGCAGGGAACTGCCGATGGGTTTTGTCACTCACTGCTGAGGACCCCGAATCCCACAAATGACAGAGACCTGGTCTAGAGTCATCAGGCGTTCCAGGCTGTGGCTTGAACAACATAACTGTGAGGTGGGGAGCACAACTCTTTAGTGGTCTACACAATACCTAAAATGTGTCACAAGGAATGGGCCCCAAAATATTTCAGGCGGGTGTAGTTTGAACTTGCAATTCATTTTAAAATGGTACTTAGACATTATGACAGCCAATGTACAAACCTAGCATGTACTTCTAAATAACAATGTAGTAAGAATTTGAATGTTTATTACATATCAGAAACTTCACACACAGCGTCTCTTTCCGTCATCATAACCCTTCAGTGTGGTTGGTATTACTGTATCCATTTCTCAGTGGGAGAGTCAGAACATGAACCCAAGTCATTTGATTAAAGAGTCAAGACCTCTTAAATCCACAGTGCTTGCATTCAAGTCTCAGCTCTCCTACATACTAGCTATATGAGATTGGTCAAGTCACTGTGCCTCAGTTTCCTCATCTGTAAAATGGGAATCATAATAGTATCTATCTCATAGAGTTATGGTGAGGATTGAATTAGCTAATACACACAAAACACATTGTCTCACATATAATATGGACTATGTAAGTAGCATCTATTATCATTGATTTCTAATCCACTGAAGGTTTTATGTGTGTGTGTGTGTGTGTGTGTGTGTGTGTTGAAGCTCTGAAATCTAGGATGTGGCTGGAAGGCAGAGCTGAGAGGAAACAGAGGACTGGAGATGGCAGCAGAGAGCTTCCAGAAGCTATGTTAAGGTTTTGACCCCATTTCCTGACTAAAAGACTTGGTACGGCTCTCTGGAGCAGGAGAGTAAGGAAGCTCTGCAGTCCTACTTTGAGCTAAATCAGTACACTGTTCTCTTCCAACCAGGAAATGGATGGAGATTCCAACTCAGATGTAGGTTTTTGCTGAGACCACTCAGTCCATTCACAGTTAAGTCAAAATAAGATCTGCAGAAGCTCTGAAAAAAAAACTAATTGCAATTCCTAAAATAGAATTAAGTAAAATGATTTAACATTTTCAACCTCATCATGCATATTGCAAACTGCTTTCCAGAAAACTCCTTCTAATTCACACTCATTCATCCACAGAGAAGAGTGTGCCTATCTCAGCAGACACACTGAACACTGAGTATCATGATTCACAAAGAAGAAATCTTTGCTAATTTTAGAGGAGTAAATAATATCCAGTTGAGTTAATTTGAATTTCTTTTATTATTACTGAGTCACTTTTATTGTATCTGGAAGTCATTTGTATTATTTATTTAACAGTATTTGTTACATCTTTAATACATTTTTTTCTATTGGGGGAATTCTGCTTTACTTATACAAGAGCTTTACATAGTAATAACCTTATTCATTATAATAACATTACTAATTTGGTAGAAAACACTTTCCCAGTGAGTTATTAGCCTATTCATTTATTTACTTTAAAAACTTTCAACAGAAGCTTTTGCAGTCTTGTCATAAAAATCCAGAAATTATTATTCTATACTTTCCTATATCAAACTGAGGTATTTCAGAAACATGTCACTGTTATTTCTTCTCTTTTGGCCAAAAATATATAATTCTTTAAAAGTTTGCACAGGTATGTGTGTTTTACCAGAATACCACATCCATGAAAAAGAAACCTGCCCACCTCTTCAAACCCCCACTGTGTCCCCAGCATCTATAACTCTGCCTAGCATGTGGTAGGTGTTCTATTTTTTGTATGAATAAATTCATTATTTTTTTTCCATTTGTGTGAATGTAGCAAATCAGAATCCCAAGGATTATCCAGAAATAAAAGATGATTTTTGCCATCATGCAAGACCTGTGGTGAGACTGCCTGGGTTTTTGGCTTGAAGCACAGTTAGAAGTTTAGAATTTGTAGGGCTGGGAGATTTTGTTATTTTCATACTTCTAATTTTTTCACAATTTCGATAAATCAAAAGTATGCCTGTCCCCTAAGGTCTACCAGATAAACATATTTTAAAATATACCTGCCCTGCTCTTGATCTCCACTGTCACCATTCTGGCTAAGCCAGCCTCCCTGGCCTGGACGCCTACAACAGCATCTTAACTGGCCCCCTGCTTCCCCTTTGTTCTCTTTCAATACTTTCCCCTGCAGTTTGGAACATGAATACCTTACTCCATTAATCTGATCATGTCACTCCCCTGTTTAAGACCCTTAGTTGCTTCCCAGTATTTTGGGGATAAAATCCAAAATCCAAAGCCCTGCTGGATCTAGCTGCAGCCCCATTTGAGAAACATCTCCCTGCACTGCCATCCCCCAATCCACCTTCATCCACTACGTTCGGCCACACTGGCTGCACTGCAGTTCATCCCCATTCTGTCGGGGCCACCTGCAGGCCGCCTCCTCCACCCAGAGCGCCCCTCAGACCCTCTGCCTGGCCAAGTCCCACTCATCCTCCCGCTTCCTCAATATCCACTTCCCCGTCCCACCCTGTCTCCAGTTTACCTGAGATCCTTGCCTTACTCTTTCCCAGCACCCTGTGCTATGCTTGTAGAGCAGTTTTCACAGTTTGTAATTATGTATTTATTTGTGTAATTCTTTGCTTTACCTCTGTCTCCCCAACCAGATTGTGAATTCATTGGGGCACAGAGTGGTCTGCTTTGCTCATCCCTGTTTCTCCACCTCCACCACCAACAGTGCCTGGCACCAATTTGGCACTCAACAAATCTAAGTAGAGCAAATGAGTAAATGGGGACAGCTCGACAGCTCGAGTCTTCCTCTCTCACCACCACAGCACAGTGACCCTTCCCTTTTCAGATACCCAGCAGTGTTCTTGTTTGCTATACGTTGTTGCGTCCTGGATGATGTTCTGCAGTGTAATACATATGGTTTCTTTGCTTTTATTTTCCTAAGTCTGCCTTGCTTTCCTGACTACATTTTGCAACCTGACTTCCTTCCCCATTCCCCCTCACGTCCCTCCCGGCACACACTAACCTCCTTGCTCTTCCTCACACACTTCAGCACCCCCCTCCTCAGGGACTTTGCACTTACTCATGCCTCACCTGTAACACTCTTCTCAGAGAAGCAAATGACTCCCTCCCAATTCATTCAGCCTCTGCTCAAATGTAACCTTCTCAGGTAGCCTGGCTTCTACCTCTCTAATCGCTAATTACCTCTCTAATTACCTCTCTAATCGCTAATCCTGCTTGATTGTTCTCCCCAGCTCCTACTATCTCCAATTACATTACACATTTACACACTTGCTTGTTCCCTTATT
This sequence comes from Cabassous unicinctus, assembly GCA_029593785.1. Classification (NCBI taxonomy): domain Eukaryota; kingdom Metazoa; phylum Chordata; class Mammalia; order Cingulata; family Chlamyphoridae; genus Cabassous; species Cabassous unicinctus. Next base: position 15,559 of record JAQZBX010032985.1, on the reverse strand, counting down.
ACCTGGTTTCCTTGCCAGAGTGCAGGTCCCTGAGGCTGTGGGACTTGGTCTGTTTGGTTCTCAATGTATATATCTGGCACGGGGCCTGGAATATAGTGTTTCTCCATAAATATTTAATGAATGACTGAATTTCAGTTCCAATGAGAGTCCAGAGCTCCAGCTCAGATCGAAATGAGTATATTTCAACAGGCTGAAGGCTCTAATTTAGCCTTTGCTTTAACATTCTAACTCATGAAAGGAGTTAGGCATTCCTTAACTGGTAAGACTGTTTCTGATGCAGAGAGGCAGATAAAGGAAAGGAAAAAGCAGGTGAAGGTTAGAGAACAGTGGAGGAGATTTCATCAACTGAAATGGATGAAAGAGAAAAATATTAGAATTGGAAGGGTTTGAAATCCTCTTAGCAACGACATGACAACCAGAAAGTCTAAGTTCTGACTGCACCAGTCACAGACTTTCCCTTCCCTCTGACAAAATGTGGCTCTGAAGGAAGTGCAGCTTCTCTGTGCTGGCAAATCACTTGCATGTTTTCCTGTATTAGATGAGATACGCCATGAAAAGATAGTTATCAGAGGAAAATTTTTTTAAAAGGAATAAAAAGAGAAAATTATGGAGGTTAATTTTGAGATGGGGGAAACAGTTATATAAAGTCAAAAGTCTCACAGTGAAATAATTCTTTTGTTAAAACATACTTGATATGACATCATAATTGGGCTGACCAGTTCAGAGCTATCAAAAGTAAAAGAAAAATGATTTTCTCTTTGAAAATTATCTCAAAATCTATAGTTTTAGATTTTTATATGCATGAGAATGTAAATAACGTGTGAATGGTGAGGACTGGTAATAACACCTCAGTAAGAACTGTGATGAATTGGGGTGGGTGGGAGGTTTTTTCTTGTTTGATTGCCTGACTCAGACAGGAAGCCCTGAATTTGTCCTTCATCTGTACTTTATCATCTGATATGAGAGTAGAATTATGTTGGCAGTTTAATTCTTGAATTATGGGGCAGGGGGAAGAAAATAGCCATGTCTATAAAAATCTCATGTATAGGCTCAGAATCTGTGATCTTTTGAAATTGGCTGGCTCCCACTAACTTGGACTAACTTAGCTTCTTACACATCCAAAAAACTAACTTATCAGAAATGAGCTCTTAAATTTCTTATTTTCTTCTTTGATAAACTAAAAATCCAGGATATAAAAGTCTCACAATAAAACTGAGGAAAAATCCCCTTTCTTAATATGGGATTGATATTTACATTACAAATCAAGATTTAGAAAAGTAAAAGAAGTATTTTTAAAGTAAAACTTACAACTGAGGAAAATCCAGAGTCTAGGGAAAGAAAGTAGAATAAACAGTAAATTAAATATTACCAGCATCAATGCATTTATCTTTTCATTCACTCTCTCTCTCTCTTTCACTCTGAATAGTCTAACCAGCTGTTAGAAAAAAGCGATAGCATATATTATAACAGTCCTTGACAACAAATATTCAATGCAAATTATAAAACTGCTTTATACAGCCACAAACTTAAAGCACATAAATTTTACCTCTGATTTAATTTGAAAAGCCCATGCTATTGGAGGCAAAATCTTTTCAGCATTCCCTGGAGCTCCAAAAGTTCTATCAAACAATATCTTCTTTCCTCTCGCTTCTCCCTCGCTAAAATGAAACTTACTGGGCCAGAGAAACAGAAAAGAATGCAGAAGATCAAAGGGTAAATTTTTTCTAAACTGACATGTTAAAATGAGGTACAAAATTTTGATTACGAATGGCCTTCATTGTCCTCATGACGATTTGAAAGGGCGGAAAGCAGAATAGTAAAGGAATTGTGCTTGTGTTAAAGCCTAAAAATTATAATAATAATTATGTTATCAATTTATTGATTAGATTCTCTTAAGGGGAATTTTCACCTTGAAGATTTATGTCACTGTGAATTCTTGAAAGAGAAAGTGGGATTAGAATATTTGAAAAGTATTCATGGATTCACCTTGATGTACATAAGCATGGGCAAGAAAAATTAGAATGATTCTGGGATTGTCTGGCTGTTCATTTTCTAATCAATGGTTGCAAGATTCTGTCAAGCACCATGAGGCATATCTGTCATTTTGTTCTTCCAGTCACTAAATAATATGTGTTCCAAGAATAAAATGTCTAAGGTCCAAATAATTTAGATGATCAAAAATATGTGCCTATGAAAATGCCTAGTCTGAACTCTTCATACAATTTAATAAACATTGATTAAATAATGAACACTGTATATTAATTTTTCAAGAGTTACAGCTGAGAACCACAGGAAGTTAAGTTTTGTTCAAGGTCACAGAGCTGGCTGGTGACAAAGCCAGACCTCCTGATGACCAGTTCTGTGCTCTTTGCAGCAAACCACATCATCCCTAACTGACATGAATGCATTTCACCATGACAGTCATTTAAACATGTCATAACCCTGGGTCAGATTAGAATTTGAGGGGTGAGTGTTGTGCTCTACACTCCTGACCTCTGAGAGTCTGAGACCTTGCCCTGAGCCAAGAAAGAGGTCAGGGACCTGAGCCCTATTCCAAGCCACCACAGATGATTCCACTGTCAGGCAACCCCATGCAAGTTAGGAGGACTTCAAGCAAATTCCTTAAAACTTTTGCCACCCCGCAGCCATTGCTGGAAGATCCAGGAACAACTTTGGAAACACATAGTTGTCAGAGTCCCAAAGAACCCAGAGGCCATTTTAAACAGAGAAAGGCAGCAGACACCCAATGGAGGCTCTGACATGAGGTGCTGATGGTGGGAGCTCATGTGATGAAAAAACCAAGAGCCTGTTCCAAAGGCTGCTGCAGACACCGCTGATGGGTCCAGAAAGGAGGGACAGGCAGCAGCAGGTGCCCAGCCAGGCTAGTGGCATGAGATGGCTGGTCCTTTTCTTTGGAACACTTATCTCAATTGCAATTGATACAGATAATTATGTAATTATATGGTGAAAGCCTGTAGTCCCATTTGGAATATAACCCCCTGCAATTTCAAGAGTAGCTTCTATTATCTTCATGTTTTCCCCAGAACCTAGAATAGTATATGGCCCATATTATCTGCCCAATAAATTGTTGTTCAATGAATATTGAGCAAATGATTAAGGGAAAGGAATTTGTCCCAAAATATGATGAAGTTAGAAGCCCTGAAATGGTTGGAGCTTAAATTGTGACCATGATGATGATGATGATGATAAATTATGGAACTGTAATTTGCAGCTTTAGCACTTTTTTCTTCCTAAATTAATATTTTATACTTATCATCATTTGGTTCTCATAATGTAATTATTCTCATTGTAAGATGAAGAAACCGAACCACAGGGAGATTGTAACTTGTCCAATATCACAAGCTTATAAGGCATGGAAACAGGATTCTAGTATTTTTTCCACCTTGACAACATTAAAATAATAAAAATATTAGTAAATGATAATATATTTTTAAATCTTTGATCCATCTATGTGCCAGTTGAGCCCTGAATTTCAGCAGGCTTGCAACACCTACTCTCCAGCTCATTGGACTCAGCCAGGACAACTAACAAGGAGATGATGATGGACAATGCCCATCTCAAGGAACAGAGGGAGTCTGCAAATGCAAGCAAGATATTTCCATCCATCTGCCCCATGGGATCTAAGCCCCCTCTCAATTAGAAGCAGAGTAGACATCACCATCCCAAAATCCTCAAGATTTGGAATGAACAATGGACTAAAGTAGACTTATTATTCTATTATAGACTTACTATTATTCTAGCAATGGAAGAACTCTTATCATTGATATAAAGGCAGTGGCCACTAGAGGTTCTGAGGGATAGAAGAGGGAAGAATAGGTGTAATATGGGGCATTTTCAGGACATTGCAGTCACTGATACAGGCCATTGTATATTTTGTCATAACCTACAAAATTGTGCAGGACAGAGTGTAAACTATAACGTAAACTGTAGTCCATGGTTAGTTGCAATGCTTCAATAGGGGTTCATCAATTGTAACAAATGTGCCACACTAATGAAGGATGTTGTTGATGTGGGAAAGTGTGGGAGGAGGAGGGAGTTGAGCATATGGAATCCCTTATATTTTTTATGTAACATTTATGTAAACTAAAACGTCTTTAAAAATAAAAATAATTAATTATAAAAAATAATAAAAATATTGATAAATGATAATGTCTGAAATAAATGGGAAAATGCCTATTTTAAAATTAGCAAGCAACTTCTGTCTTCTAGACTTGAAATTTAAATTTATCTTTGGGGCAAGCTGTTCCTTTATTCTGTGGTAAAAAAGAAAATGAGGAGTTTTGCTTTTATGCAAATAGAAAGCAGACATCCACCACCGTTCTTGGAGAAGGTAAGCCTGCCGTGAAACAACCCTAATGCTGATGCTACCTTAATCCATTCCATATTGACTGAGGACCTTCCAGGCACCAGTCACTGCTGTGGGTGCCCTGGTGTTCAGAAGGAGACACTGTATGCTATATAATAACATCAACTGGGAGTGTTTTTGACAAATCTTTATTCCTATGAAGTATGTCTTTCAGCAAGAAATGTTTCCTTCTCCAGTAAGCATTTTGCCTGCTCTACTTAACCTATATCCTATTTAGGCCTCCTTGCCAAGTGGGCCGTGTTGATTTTTGAGTTTTTGTAGGAGCTGAGGAGTTGGGAGCAAGCGACCTACAGCGGGGAATAGAAGCTTGAACCTCTCTTCATGTCATGCTGAAGGAAAGACCATGAGCTTGACCCAAAGGAGCCCAGGTTAGCGTGCATAGCCCCCCTGAGGGCTTCATTTAAGATGAAGAACCCAGATGCTGAGAAGTATTCATGTCTGATTGTGGGTTCAGATGATTTGGAAGAGCTGGAGGTTAAGCCTACCTACACCCTTGCAAATGGAAGAACAATAATTCCAGTTCAGAGGATATGATCAGGACAGTGGACTTTAGACTTGAGTGTGGGGAAGACTGTTTCCTGTCTCTGGCGCCTGGGGAGTTTTACAGGGTTTCTGAGGTTTAGAGATGCTTGGGACCGTCCCAAAGATGGGGGAAAGTAGGGGGGTTGGGAGTGGGAGGAGCTGGTTTCTGCTAGGAAGAGGCCATCTGAGAGCTAAGTAATCACTCTAAGAAAAGCCACAGCAGAGTGGTGGTTTAAAGTTTACCTCTTAATGCTTTTTGGTCTTGGTGGTGTTATAGAGAATTATGAAAGGGCTGCCCCACAGTTCAGACATGCTGATGAATGGGAGAAATGGCCCATTCCCTGAGGTCAGGGGGAGGGTCCAGGGATGGCCCCCCATGAGATGACAGGTGTGATCCGGGCAGCTGAGACCCAGGGATCCGTGGCAGCTGAGGTAGCATTTGGGTGGTTTGACGTCCGTGGGAAGACTGGACAGGGGGATGGAAGGACCTAAGAGGCCTGTGGCAGGAGGAGTGGGGTAGGGTGTGAGACAGGTCACTAAGGGCTCCCAGACTAGCAGGAGGCACTAATTTCTAGCACTTAGGTCAAAAGAGGGGGCAGTCCACATTTTCATAATTTAAGCAGTTAAAAGAAACAATGTCCCTAATTTGGAGTCGTGCTGGTGAGGCCTGAACAAAGTGGGTTAAATCTCTGTCTCCAATTGCCCCACCCTTCATATGGCACGAGGGTATTGGGGGCTCATGGAAAGAAGATCCCAATAGCACTGGGACAAGTTCAAGAAAAGACTTTACAGATGATTAAATGTCAAGTCTGAAATATCAAATTATGTCATCAGAGTAATTTACCCTCAATTCTCTCTCCTTCTAAACTGCTCTTTCTATGGGCCCAGGGCTCTCATGGTGGGCTCTACCCTAACGTGTTCTTCATTACATCCTTGAGCATGGATCTACTAACTGAAAGAATTAAAGAGAGACAGAATTTCTCTATCCTCATCATAGTTCTAATGCAATCACATTTTAGTGCACATTTTTTCAGAATAAATAGATAAACTTTCATCTCATATATATATATATGCATATATATGAAAAATCAGGAGGAGGTGTGAAAATTTGTTCACCATTAACCACAATATTTCTATTTAAATGTCACCTAACACTTGGGAACATGTCATTGTAAAGAATACATACTTGAGTCCAACTTGGGTTTGAATCTCTTGCTCACAACAGATACCTTAGCATCTTCATACAAGTTACTTCTTATTCCCAAGACTGAGTTGTCCTGACTGCAAAATGGACATGATAATAGCAACTGCCTCAGAGAGTGGTTGTGAGAAGTGGATTATTTAAAGCATATAAACTATGTAGAAAGATGCCTAGCACCTGGTAAGCACTCAATAAATACTACTATTCCTGTTGTAATCTTTCTAAAAATCTTTCTGAATCCAGATGCTAAAAACTAGGACATCATCCCAAAAGCCAGATTTAGGAAGGAAATAACCAACTATATTCTCAGCAGTCCATTAACTGTGTTTTGACTTCATCACTTGCCACTTCCATCCATTGCTTCTGGGGTAGCATGCTGGAAAATCAACCACAGCACACTCAACACCCACGTCCTGCCAGCTCTCTAAATCAGTTGTTCTTAAATGAGTCAGCACCCACCCAAGCTTCTTGGTCACTCAGCTAATGTACACAGGCTTCAGGTTCCCAAACAGACTTTGGCTGCTGCTCTGAGCAAACATGTTCGGGCAGCCCCACAAGGAAGCTGGGGGTTTTGAGGGTGGTTGTAAAGGGTATATACCTTCTCAAGTCTGAGTTCAGACTCCATCGTGTACAGAAAATGAGCTGGTGGGTTCGTGGTCCCTGTGTTTGCTAAGAAACAAGCCAAAACAGAAAGGGTGCTGTACTGAATCGTCTGCCTAAGCCGCCTGGAGGAAGCATCCTCTACCCACATTCTGCCTTACTGTAACCAGCGCTCTAAGTCCCACAGCTTCATGGCTACCAACTTTACACAACTAGCTGAGCCATATGTACAACTGATTCTGTTCCTATGTATACACAGTTTGAATATTTTTCTCCTTGAGTAATTGGATATCATGCTTTTTTTTTTTTTAAGCTGTGTATGAAGATCTCTGATGAGAGTGCCGGGAAGGATGTGGGAAAAGCATTGGTGGGAAGTCAGAAGATCTGAGCTAGTTCTATCCCTTGGGCACATTACTTAACCTCCCTGCACCTCAGTCTTTTGACAAGTAGAGTGGAAATCACCCATCAACCTTATGGAGACCACATTTCATGATACTTTGAAATTTAAAAAAAAAAAAGTTCTCCAAATGCTACATATAGTAATATCTAAAATGTCAATTAGTAGAATGTTCAGGCAAGAAAGTGTCCTGGTTTTCAGATTTAAGTCTGTTTCTAACTTTCTATCAAAAATTTTCTAAAAATGCATTCACCCATTGGATAAGTACACTGTAATAACAGGTTTCATTGTGAGGATTTAGGTTCTCCAAGTCAATCAAGGACACTATGTGACTTTTGATTTTGCTATTTCAAAAAAAGACATTATATATCTTTTGAGTTTTAGTCACTTGCTGTTTAAAAATGAAATTCTTGAAAAACCTCTGGTCATTTGCATTCCAGTTTAGGTTTATATCTCTACTAATAAAGTTTTTCTTCCCTACTGGAATGAAATTGAGCTCAATTTTCACTTTCCAGGTACAAGGGTTGTAGTAACTGGGACCTTCATCTCCTGTTCCTAAGGGAGAGGGTCAGGAAATTCCAGTAGGGTTCCTGGGCAGGACTATAAAATGAATAATGAATAATAATGAAATCAGGTTTCAGAATGCGTTTGGAAGAATTGACTAAAACTAATAAGATGTTTTTTGAAATGAGTGAATGTAAAGATCAGCATTTAAGTTTAAAAGAAAAATCAGTTGCACACATTCAAGATGGAAAGACTCTGGCTTGTCTATTTGATAAAAAAATAAATAAAATTTTTAAAAAAGGAGAAGATCTTAGTTGTGTTACAATTAGATGTGATAAAAGTGCCAGGACAGAACTTGTTAGGAGTAATGCTTCCATGACTTGTTGGACTGTCTTTTTCTGTTATTTCATTTATTTTTTTATTTGAAATAAAGTTATTTTTAAAAAAAGATCTCAGTTGACCACAAGCGAAAAATGAACCACCAATATATGTAATGCGCTTGCTAAAAAGTTGCATTTTACTAGTAGTACCACTGTACTTCACCGGTCAAATCATGTCTGGAGTACTGTGCCAAGATGGATTGCTATAGCTTAAGAAACACAGAAAATTAGATCTGATATCATTCTCACTCCTCTATTCAGCCCACTGCTTTCTAATTCTGCCTCCCTGATACCTCTCAAACTGTGACTGGCAAAGGTCACCAGTGATCTCAGATTGGCAGATCAGTGAGCTCATTTCCAGGCTCAGTACTTGTCATCTTTAGGGCCTCTGACATCAGTGACCACACCCTCCTCCTTTGGTATCTTTGATGCCACTCTCTTGGTTCTCTGATTCTCCCACTCTTTGGCCACCTCTTCTCAGTCCTCTCTTTTCTTTCTATGCCTCAATGTTACTGTCAGGAGGGTAGATTCTTACCTCTCTTCTACTGCTCAACAAAATCTACCTGGTGATTGCAATTACTCCCTTCACTTCCACTACCACTTGGAAAATAATAAACCTTGTTTTAGTTTCCTAGGTTGCTCAAGCAACTGCCATGCAACATTTTGGCTTAAACAATAGGAATTTATTTGCTGATAGTTTTGAGGCTCAGAAAAAGTCTAAATCAATTGCATCATCGAGGCAATGCTTTCACCCTGAAGACTGCATTCTGGGCCTGGCTGCTGGCGATCCTTAGTCCTTAGCTTGTCACATGGCAATGCACATGGCATCCTCTGGCCTCTCCCTTCTCTTCTAGATTCCATTGGTTTCAGCTTCTGTCTTCTTCCTTTGTGGCTTTCTCTCTGTGTGTCTGAATTTCATTCCATTTATAAAGGACTCTAATAATAAAATTAAGAGCCATCACGATTGGGCTGGGTCACACCTTAACTGAAGTAACCTCATCTAAAGGTCTTACTTACAATGGGTTCACACCCACAGGAATTAATTAAATTTAAGAACCTGTTTTTCTGGAGTATATACAACTTCAAACCACAACAAATCCCAAATCCATCAAGTCCAATCCAAACCCATCTCCTGAGCACAGAACAATTATATCCAACTGCCTCTTGGAGCTCTGCACTGGAGATCCCGCAGACACTGCAAACTCAACAGAAAAAAAATGAACTCATCATCCCCTGCTCAAGCTACTGCTTCCTCCTCATCTTCTGCACACTTTTCCATCTCTTGCTTCTCTTCTTCTTTCTCTTCTTATAGTTTTATCATGCTAAACAGCACTACTATCCATCCACTGGTCCAAAACAGAAACCTCAAACTTCTTCAAATTCCCCCTATCCTTTAACTATTATACTATTATACTAAATCAGTGACCAAAATTCTGCTTCCTTAACTAGTTTTATATCCAGTCTCAAGGCTGCACTTCATACTATGATTTATACAAGAGAAGGAAGTATCTCTGGTTTTTATCACCTACAAGTCTAGAAAGATCATGCCTTAGGCTGTTTGCCTCAAAGAATAAAGTTCAACTTTCTATATCTGCTCAGAATAAATTTCAATCAAAGTACCTTTTAAGAATATAGGACTGAAGGAGTCAGGGAAAGAAAAAATCTCCTATTCTTTGGTTTTAAGGAATCTTGTAGGAGCAAAGCAATCAGTATTAAGAGTGACTATTAGTTATTCAATCTTTCTTTCCACAAATATTCATTAACTATTTCTTTTGTGCTAGGTGTTCTAAGCACAGGCTGGCCAAGTAGGGGTGGGATGGGTAGCAGATGATAAACAGCAAAATAAATGATAGACTATCAGGTAGTGATCAGTACTAGGCGGAGTATAATAGAGAGTGACTTGGGGATTATGTCAGATTAGGTAGTCTGGCAAGATCTATCTAAGGGGATGTCAGATGAACAGAGACCTGAATGATAAAAAGTAGGCAGCTATGAGAAGATCAGGAGGAAGAGCCAAGAGAATTGTTTGTGCAAAGGCCCTAAGGCAGAAATAAACTGGGCCTGTTGGAGAAACAGAAGATATATGTGGTTGGAGCACAGTGAGCAAGGGGTACCATTAGCTCACACATTTCAGAACCAGAGGTTCTTCACTGGTGAACGGATTAACATACTGTGGCACAAAAAGCAATGAACTATTGATTCACACAACACATAAATCTTATATGTATCTTGCCAAATGAAAGAAGCTTGAACAAAAAGGCTACAAATTTATTCCATTTTTATGATGCTCTGGAAAAGGCAAAACTATAGGGATGGGAAATAAATAAGTGGTCAATAGGCATTGAGGGAAAAATGGCATTGAGGGCTGAGGGGAGCAGTTGACATTAAAGAGGAAGCACAAGGGAATTTGGGGGGTGATGAAATGTTTTGAATGTTAATGTAGTGGTGGGTACCCAACTCTATGCATTTTGTAAAACCTGTAGAAATATACACCACTGAAGTGAATTTTGCTCTCCATAAAAAAAATATCAACCAAGATGTGAGGAAAGATGGACTGCAGACTGTGTGTAACTGTAAAACTAATGAAAAACATAAACACAGTGAAGAAGGATGGAGAAAAAAGGAGCTGTTGCAAGTAACTTAGAAAAGCACTGCTTTGACCTGATACTATATGACTCAATACAAAAAAAAATTTTTACACATTTTAACCTAGGTGATATATTTGTTCCTCAAAGGGATATGGTTTAGCAATTCTAAAATTACTTTATTTGTATACTAGGTTGGAACAAAAATATCAACATAGTGTAGATGAAAGGAAATTTTCTTACAGTTAGAGAACAAAGTAATAAATAAGGAAAATGTTTTGGCCAGAATAAACCCTGTGGTGCTGGTTTGGAGTCAGAGTTATCAATCTCATGGTTTTATTTTTAATATATATTCAGATAGATAGAAATGAATGTGTATGTGTATTCAAGAGTAAGTGAACCTACATAAATTTCCTAGTTCTATTCACTGAGGGACTAGAAACAGTGACAGCCCAGTAACAATGAGGATACCTAATTTTCAGATCATGGTTTTCTAAATACCATTCTCAAAGAGAAAGAACCAGGGCTCTGAGAACAAGTATTGGGAGTAATGAAATTGGGGCCAATGAATAAATAGCCAAGAATCTATAATGATATAAATATATAACTAAAATAATAAATAGTAGAAGGGACAACTGTTTCATAGAGAAGAATTTCAACTTATAACATAGAAAGAATGAGGGAAATTTTTAAAATGCCATTAGAATGTCACTGTAAAAATTGCCACAGGCAAGATCCACTGAAAGAAGCTAAAAATAGTGAGCAAAAGTTCAAAAGTTTAAGGAAAAAGAGGATATCTGCATAATCCCAAAGTATCTTTCCCAAAATACTTATTAATTATAAATGGAAAAAGAGCAACTTTATTAAGGACATCTTGGCAGATGTCACCATATCAATTGATTCAAATCAATATCATCAGTAATATATTGATATGATACAATGAAAACACACTGTCTCTGTGGTATCCTTATAATAATGCATAACCTCAATCTAATCCAAAGGAAACATTAGAGAAATCCAAATGAGGGGCAGTCTACAAAATAACTGACCATGTGCTTAAAAAATGTCAAGATCATGAAAGATAAGGAAAGTCTGAGAAATTAGCATATTTGAATGGAGAAAATTAAAGAGACATGACATCTAAATACAATGTGGGATACTAATTCAAACAGATAAAGGACACCATTGGGAAGACTGATGAAATCTGAATAAATCTCTTTAGTTAGGTTAATTCCCTTGTTCTGATAATTGAAGTTTCCATAGGATTTTAACATAAGGGAATATGGGTAAAATGGATTTTGGGAACTTACTATACTAATTTTGCAACTCTGCTGTAAGTTTAAAATATCTCAAAATAAAAATATAAAACTGAATTTAAAAGAATATTGACTGCTTGAGGCAAAAATAATAATAATTAAGTGTTAAGTTTATAACATATTGAGAACTAAAATATATGGTGACAATAAACAAAGGCCAGGGGAAGGAAAATGGAAGAATATTGTTGTAAGCTACTTATGCTATATATGAAACAGTACAATTTCTGAAAATAGAATATGATAAGTTGAAGATTTATACTGAAACCTGAAAACAAGCACTAAAATAATGCAATAGAGTTATAGCTATTAAGCCAATAAAGGACATGAAATGGAATTATAAAAATCATCAGTTAATCCAAAAGAAGAGAGAAAAAAAGGAAACAAAGAAATGATGGAACAATGATTGCAGACTTAAACCTAATCATATCCATAATGGCATTAAATGTAAATTATCTAAATATGGCAATTATAAGTCTGAGAATGGCATATTGGATAAAAAATATACCCAACTGTCTTCAGCTTACAAATAACCCATTTTAAGTTAAAGACACAAGTAGGATAGAAGTAAAATAATGAAAAAAAAGATATACCGTGCTAAAATTAATCAAAAGAAAGATGGAGTACCTATATTATTACAAGTAGATACAAGAGCAAAAAATATTACCAAGGACAAAGACGGCCATTTTGTAATGATAAAGAGGTCAATTCATAAGAGCACATAACAATCCTAAAACTTATGTACCTAATAAGTAAGCTTCAACATACATGGAGTAAACGCTGATACAACTGCAAGGAGAAAAAGTCAAATTCAAAATTATAGTCAGATATTTCAACATCCCTCACTAAATAATTACAAAACAAATAGAAAGAAAATCAGTAAGGATATAAGTTTTGAATAGCACCATAAAGCAACTTGCCCTAATTGACATTTATAAAACACTCCTCCCCAAAACAGCAAAATATATATAACATTTTAAAAGATACAGTGTTCTGGGCCTTAAAACCAGTCTTAATAAATACAAAAGGATTTAAATCATACAAAGTATCTTTGCTGATCACAATGTAATTCCATAATAAATCAATAACAGAAAGATATCTGGAAAATCTGCAAATATTTGGAAACTGAGTAACATACTTCTAAATAACACATGGGACAAAGAAGAAATAAAAAAAAGAACTTACAAATTATTGTGAACTGAGCAAAAATGAAAACACGTTAATGGGATGTACTTGAAGTGATACTTAGGAAAAAATTTATGAAATAAAACTATACTAGAAAAGATGAAAAGTCTTAAATCAATGACATCAGCTTCCACCATAAGAAACTAGAAAAAAAAGGGGGGGGGACAAATGAAAACACAGTAAGTAGAAAATAGAAATAATAAAGAATCAGAGAAGAAATCAGTGGAACAAAAAACAGCAAAACAATAGGAAAAAATCAATGAAACTAAATGCTGGTTTATTGAAAAGGTCAATAAAATTGGTAAATCTATAACTGGATGAATCAGGACACACCAGTACAACAGCAGAAGACACATAAGATAGACATCTAATTCCCAAAGGAAGAAATTGGGATGAGTAAAGAGGTCACCAGACCCAAGCAAGTTCAAAATCAAGCAGAGAAACTTCCATTAGGTTTTATGGTCTCTGTGGCTTCATGCTCTGTTCTCTGCACCTGCAACTCTGCCTTCTTCACCAGTGGCTCCTCTGGCTTCATCTCTGTACCTGTAGCATATTTTTGCAGCAAAATAGCTCTATCAGCCCAAATCCCACCTGTGGAATTCCAGAAGTTGCAAAGCCTTCCTTCTGTGTTCTTTTCAGTCCAGGCTGGCTGTGTTTCTCCTGGTATAACATTCTCAAAAATCTTGTGGGTCTCTGTGTATGTCAAGGAGATCTGTGCCATTAAACAAGAGGACTCTCTACAGATCCTTCCCAAATAATCCCATCTCTATTCCTGGCTTCAGCTCATATGGTTTATTGGATCTGTGGGCCACACACCTAATCTCTTCAATAAAAGGTTGTCCAGGTACACCCTTGGCCTTCTCTCCAGGGCATGCTTTCTCAATAGTGAATTTCCTAAACTTAGCATCCCTGGCAATCTAGGTAGGCTGAAAATGCCCCAAATTATCAGATGCTGGTTCCTTTCTGCTTAACACTTATTTCCTCAATTTACCTCTTCACATTTTACTATAAGCAGCAAGGAGAAACCAGCTTGCACCTTCAACACTTTTCTTGGAAATCTCCTCAGCTAAACATCTAAGTTCCTCATCTAATAATTTCTACTCTCCAACTAACAGTAGAACATAATTTGGCCAAGTTTCTGTTACCTATAACAAGTCAAGTATCTTCTTTCTTCTGGCTTCCAATAACATGTTCCTCATGTTCTGAGACCTCTCCAGAGTCATCTTTAATATCCATATTTCTGCCAACCATCTCTTCAAGGTAATCTAGCCTTTTATTACCATAAGCCTCAAAATTCTTCCAGCTTCTACTCATTACCCCATTCCAAAACCACTTCCACGATTTTAGCATGTGTTATAGCAACTCACTTCCAGGTACCAAATCCATAATAGTTTCCTGGGGCTGCTGTAACAAAATACCACAAACCTGTAGCTTAAAGCAACAGACATGTATTCTCTTACAGCACTGAAGGCCAAAAGTACAAAATCAAGGTATTAACAGGCCAGCAGGACAGCCCTCTAAAGCCTCCAGGGAAGAGTCTTTCTTTTCCTCTTCCAGCCTCTGGAGACTCGGGACTTCCACTGGCTTGTGAGAGCTTACCTCCAATCGCTGCCTCTGTCTTTGCCTTGGCTTCTTCCTTTCTCTTACAAGGACAGCAGTCATTGAACTTAGGGCCCACCCTAAATCCAAGATGATCTCATCTCAAGATCCTTAGCTTAATTACATCTGAAAGGACCCTATTTCCAAAATTAGCTCACATTCACGGGTATAGGGTTCAGGACTTGGACATATTTTTTTTTTAAAGATTTACTTTATTTATTTATTATTTATTCCTTCCCACCCCCTTGCCACTTGTGCTTGTTGTCTGTTCTCTGTGTCCATTCGATGCATGTTTTTCTGTTTCTGCTTGTCTCCCTTTGTTGCATCATCTTGCTGTGCTAGCTCTCTGCAGGCCGTCAGCTCTCCACAGGAGCGAGCTAGCTTGCCTCCACCAGGAGATCCTGGGAATCGAACCCAGGGCCTCCCATTTGGTAGACGGGAGCCCAGCCACTTGAGCCACCTCCGCTTCCTGGACGTATCTCTTTGACAGACACAATTCAACTCACTGTGCAATACTACCTACTTCTTTTAAAGGGCCACAACATTAGAACAGGCAATTCCCAGAAGAAATAGAAATGGACGAAAAGCATTTGAAAAGTCACTAGAGATGATGTTGGATAAAGACTATTGTATTGACTATTGTATGACTAGTATTGGCAAAGATTTGGGGAAACAAGAAATCTTATACATTGTTCATTGGGGTATAAATTGGTTATTCCTTCTTGAAAAATGCTTTGACAGTATCCTCCAAAATTTTAAATACAGATACCCTCTGAGTGTGTGCCATTCTTTCCTAAAGAAATATTGACAAATATGCACAAAAGTGGATGTATAATAAAGTTTATTGCTTCATTAATTGTACTAGAGAAAAATAAGAACCTGCATC
>JAQZBX010032984.1:0-25606 GCA_029593785.1 Cabassous unicinctus | reverse complement strand
TAGCTACAAGGTAAAGTTTATTCAGTTATAAAACATAGAATGATCATAAAAGAAACAAGTCATCTGAGTTAAAGTTCAGGGAGTTACAACATTTACAGATAATTGCTTCTGGCTAAATTACAATATATCAGAAAGCTGAAAAATATTTAGATAATGATTCAGCAATTATAATTATATTTGTTAGCTCTTGGTTTCAATTCCCCCCCTCTAGTATGTCCACTCCTCAATCTTGAGGAATATCTGGGTAAAGACTGCTCCAACTTCTTCATGCTGAAATGAAGCATCGACATCATGTGGTAGAGGAATGAAACTCCTTGCTTATAGATGGATGTATTCTTGAGTTCCAGGTTGTTACTCTTGGAGGGACTGGCACCCCTAGGTTTCAGGACTCAGGTGGAACAAGAACAATCCAGAGGCTTTAAGTCTCTAAGAAATAAACTTAATAAGAAAATTGAAATATATAGGTTTAAATAAAAGAAATAGAAGGATTATGATCAGGGGATTTATAAGTGAATATAATCATGTCATATTCCCACATAGAGACCTTTGAGGGGGTGTTGATTTCAAGTGACTTTGTAGCTTTGTTTTGGTGTTTGGATGTCCCTAGGGCCCTTAGGAGCATTTTGTTTGAGGCTTTGCATGCTGTGGCAGTTTATGATATTTATTTCTGGCAGAGAGCTCCAGAATGACCTCTGACTCTATTTGAAATCTCTTAGCAATAGAAACATTATTTTATTTTACTTCTTTTCTCCATTTTGATCAAGATCATTCTCTGAAAGCATTGCAGATCCCAGTGTGTCAGGGAGGCTTATTCCTGGGAGTTATGTCCAATGTAGGTGGGAAGGTAGTGAGTTTATCTGAAGAGTTTGGTTTAGATATAGGCCACGCTGAGTATCAAGGAGGTTTCCTGTGGTGACTGTTAGGCTTTAATTAAAATTAGGCTTAGTTGTGTTTTTTTAAAGGAGTACTGGGGAAGTAAGCACTCAACCACTGAGCTACACCTGCTCCCTAAGATTAGTTTTGTCATTACACAAATAAGGTTTATAAATGCAAGCTTCAAGATTGGGTTCTTGACTCATTAGCATAGCTTTTAGAGATTATTTCCATAGGTTACCCTATTATAAGTTTAAATGAGGATAATCTGCTTACTATCTGGAGTGGATCTTAGATTTAGAACTTGTAAAGTTGTTTTATTTTTATTTTCAGTAAGGTTGAGAGAATAGCAGGAATACCTCAGGTGGGTAAGTTTGTAGTTCTATGGTTTTCTTTTTTAGTCCCTTAAGGGATTTTACAAGTGCTTTTTATTTTATGGCTAAAACACTTTAAAATTAATCAAGATATTACATAAACCTGTACAGAACATTAAGATCTCATTCTTAATTTAGATTTTATGTCAAATAAAGCTGAGTTAGTTGTCTAAATAAATGAGCCTGATGAGTTAAATCAGAGAGTATGCCATAGAAAATTTAGATTTTGGATAAAATAATTCTCCTCTCCTTGGTTTCATATAGAAATTAAATTTCAAAAATACAGATAATATCACCTTTTACATGGGATTTTTTTTTTGCTTTCATTAAATTTTTATTTACTTTAATCTTTAACCAGATCAGCCCCATTCATCTCTTTCATTGAATTTTGATCCTTGCTGTAGCTCCTTTAGAAGTTGTATGGAGTTGACTTTTGAGAATTAATGCTGCTTTTTCAACAACTTCAAGCTGGATAATTTTAACACTGAGTCTCTGGCATCACACAGGCACCTTAAGTTTTAGGGTATTACAGGTTATACACGAAGAACAAAGCATCTCTGAATTTAGAAATAACAAAATCCAGAAACAAATATGATTGGTTCAAGAACTTACAATCTAGGTCTTAATTCCCTTATGTTTTTTAAATGTAATAAACTTCATTTTAAAAGAAATTTTAGATTACAGAAAAGTTACATCAAAATATAAGAGGCCAAGGCCCATGCAGATGTGTAGTGAGCTAAGGCCCACATGGACACATGGTGAGCCATGCAACAAGATGATGATGCAACAAAAGAGACACACAGGGGAGAGTCAAGGTGATATGCACCAGAAACCAGGAACTGAGGTGGCACAAGTGACAGAGTGCCTCTCTCCCACTTCAGAGTCCCTAGGAATGAATCCTGGTGAAGCCTAGATAACAAAAATGTTAAGAGAAGGCAAGAAACAGAAACAGAATATCACCCAATGAATGGACACAGAAAGGAAGCAGGGAGGGGAGGGAACTCATAGAACTGTACACCAAAAGAAAAAATTAAAATTAAAAAAAAAGTATATGAGATTTCTATATACTACAACTCCTTCCCCTCTCACATCTTCCCTTATTGATAACACCTCATAATTTGGCTGTAGATTTGTTGCAATTGATGAATAAATATTGATGCATTGTGTATTAGTCATGGTTTTCTAGGGAAACAGAACTGACAGGTGATATCTGTAAATAGTATGAGATTTTAAAATATTGTCTCCTGTGACTCTGAGAATGCACATTCCAAATTCTATAGGGAAGACTGAAAATCAGGGCCTCCAAACATAGGTCCTTGATGATTTCCCCAGGAGATGCCAGATGTCTGAAGTAGAGATGTCTCTGAATGCTGAAATCACTTCCCCTTTAAAGGTCTTCAGCTGATTCAATGAGACATCACTCATTGCTGCTGGCAATCTTCTCAGTTGATTGTAGATGTAAGCAGCCATCTATGCAATCAACTTACTGATGATTAAAGTCCATGATATGACCTTGTATTACAAGTAGCCTTGTGCTTGCTTGACCAAACAACTGGGCACCATTATCTGACCACTTTAACACATTAGCCTAAACATTACACATGGCTACTAACCAAGGCCTATAGTTTACATTGTGGTTTACACTTAATTTCAATGCCCTAAAATTTCCCAATGTTCCACCTATTATTCCCTCTCCCTCCCCTCATAACTTCTCATAACCACTACCTTCATATTAATGTTACATGTACTTCCATTACTACAGTATTAATAAGTTTATATGTCTATAGTTGCAGTCCCCCTAATGGTTGTTAATTCCTTATCTTTGAGGATTTGGGGATGGTATTACCTGCTCTGCCTCAGACTGAGATGGGGATTATATCTTATGAGCCAGAGAGAAGGAACTGTTTTGTTTACAGTTGTAGAGAGTCTCTGTTATTTTGGGATGCAGGCTGTTTATCATTATCATTTTGTTAGTTGTCCTAGGTGAGTCCAATGAATGGAGAGTAGGTGTTGGCCGTAACTCTGCTGAGATTCAGGTCTCAAATGGAATATGAACAGACCAAAGATGTAAGTTTCTGAGGCATGTATTTAATGGGTATAGTGCTAATTATAGGCTCAAATAAAAGGGGTAGAAAACCCATGTGTAGGGAAATTATAAATGAGTCTAACTCTGTTATATTGGGGAAATAGGTTCTCATATATTTCAAGAAAAAGCCCACAGACATTGTGTGGATTTCAAGGGATTGTGTGCCTTGCCTATATTGTTTGGACAGCTCTAGAGCCCTCAGGGTCACTCCTATTTGAAGCTTTGTTCACAGTGGCAGTTAGTGAGATCTGCCTGAGACATATAAGTGTAACCAGTGGAATGAACTTCTGACTCATTTTGAAATCTCTTTTAGCGATAAAAACTCTTTTTTAAAAATGTTTCACCCTTTTTGTCAATGTCTTTTTCAAATGCATCACTGGTTGGTGCTTGGCATTAATCCCTCAATTCCAAGGAGGCTCATCCATGGGAGTAATGCACCATATCAAACAGAGGGGAAACATAGTGTGTTTTTTGCTGAGTTTGGCTTAAAGAGAGGCCACATCTGAGTAAGAAGGGTTTTTTAAGAGGTAACTCATAAGCAATAATTACAATTAGGCTAGCTTTCAATTTGACAAGAATAGGGTTCATAGTTATATATATTAGTATTGACAACTTGACATATTGGTCTCTTTCCTTTAATTAGGCACTTCCTAAGTATACTTGAGAGATTCTTGCTCCTCTAATTAAATATGTAGCAGGAATCTCCAGGATGGGAGTTTAATATTTTGTTTTTTATTATGTGGGTTTCCACCCACTGAGATTACACCCTATGACAAGATGAGCACATTCATATTTGGTAGAAGCATGCCCCAGGTGCATTCTTTCCCACACATCCACCAATCCATGCACCCTGCATCAGTGACCAACCCCTGCCATATTTGCCAAAAGAACAATCCTACATTGTATTTTTAACCACTTCTACCTTCCCAGAGTTCACCTGTTCCTTCCTCCAGTCCTCCCCCAAGTTCCATTATAATCCAATCCACCCTTGAAACAATGCTTACCCTCACACTCCAGCACACTTTACCCTATGCAAATCCATACAACACCATCACTGCATCCTCTACTACACCACCCTCTTCCACCTTATCATAGGTTCTGCCCAGATTGAGCATTGGCTCACCACTCTCTACTCAATTTCGGTCTTCTGGTAACATGTTTTCCAGACTATTTCTGTGAGTCTGCTCAATATGCTTAGGTCATATCAATGAGGTCATGGAATATATGTCCTTTAGTGGCTGGTATACTTCACTCAACATAACATCTTCAAGATTCATCCATGTTGTTGTGTGTGTTAATACATCATTCCTTTTTATAGCTGAGTAATATCCCATTATATGTATCTGTCACATTTTTCTCATCCATTCATCTTTTGAGGGACACTTGTGTGGTATCCAACTTTTGGCAATAGTGAATAATGCCATTATGAACATCACCATGTATATATCTGTTCATGTGCCTGCTTTCAATTCTTCTAGGTATATACTTGGTAGTGGGATTGCTGGATCATATCACATTTCTATAGTTAGCTTCCTGAGAAACTGCCAAACTGTCCTTCACAATGCCTGCACTATTCTACATTCCCACCAGCAGCAGATGAGTGTTCACTTTCCTCCACATCTTCTCCAACACTTGTTGTTTTCTGAGTTTTTTTAATAGCAGCAAATCTAATAGGTGTAAGATGATATCTCATTGTAGTTTTGATTTACATTTCCCTAATAGCTAGTGATGTTGAGCATCTTATCATGTGATTTTTATCCATTTGTATTTCCTCTTTGGTAAAGTGTCTATTCAAATTTCTTGCCCATTTTTTAAATGGGATGCTTGTATTTTATTTTCAAGATGTGGGATTTCATTATATATGCTGGATATTGGACCCTTATCAGATAAGTGGTTCCCAAATATTTTCTCCCATTGAATAGGCTTCATTTTCCCTTTTTTTTTAATATATATATTAAAAGATAAATAGATTACATGAATGTCACATAAAAAATATAGGGGATTCCCATATGCCCTGCTCCCCACACCTGCAACATTTTCCCACATTAACAACATCCATACTTAGTGTGGTGCATTCATTGCATTTGATGAACTCATTTTGGAGCATTGCCACTAAGCATGGATTATAGTTTGCCTTGTAGTTTACACTCTCTCCCTCTCAATTTTGTAGCTTAAGGTAAGACATATAATGGCTTTTATCTGTTATTGCAATGTCATTCAGGATAATTTCCATGTCCCAAAAATGTCCACATATTACACCTGTTTTTCCTGCTCCCTGTCCCCAGAAACTCCAGTGGCCTCTTCCTCCATATCCCATTGAATAGGCTTCCATTACACTTTCTTGACAAACTCATTTGAAATTCAAAAGTTCAATTTTGAGGCATTCTCATTTTTTTCTTTTATTGACTGTAATGTTTATGAAACCATTTCCTACTACAAGATCCGGTAGATGCTTCCTTACATTATCTTCTAGGAGCTATATATACTTGCTCTTATATTTAGGTCTTTGATCCAACTTGAATTAATTTTTGTATAGGGCATGAGATGGTGATTGCTCTCATTCTTTTGGATATGGATACCCTGTTCTCCCAGCACTACTTGTTGAAGAGGATATTCTGTCACAGTTGAGTGGGCTTGGTGTCATTGTCAGATCTCAGTTGGGCATACATTAATGAATGTACATCAGAACTCTCAATTCAGTTCCATTTGTCAGGATGTCTATCCTCATGCCAATACCATGCAATTTTGACCACTGTAGGTTTGTAGTATGCTTCAAGTAATGTAGCATGATTCCTCCAATTACTTTTTCTCTCTCAATATGCTTTTTGGCTTTTTGGGGCTCTTGACTTCCCAAATAAATTTCACACTTGACTTTTCTATGTTAGTAAAAAATGCTGTTGTAATTTTTATTGGGATTGTGCTAAATCTGTATATCAATTTGGGTAAGATAGACATCTTAATGATATTTAGTCTTCCAATCCATGAATGTGGAAATTGCTTCCATTTATTTAGGTTTCCTTTGATTTCTTTTAAAAATGATGTGCAGTTTTCTGTGCAAAAGTCATTTACATCCTTAGATAAGTTTATTCTTAGATATTTGATTATATTGTTTACTACTATAAAAGGAATTATTCTTGATTTCCTCCTCAAATTGATCATTATTAGTGTATAGAAATGTTACTCATTTTTGTGTATTAGTTTTATATCCTCCCACTTTACTGAACTAATTTTTCAGCTCTGTAAACTTCCTTGGAGATTTTTGGGGGCTTTCTACATATAAGATCATGTCATCTGCAAACAGGAAAAGCTTTATTTCTTCCTTTCCAATTTGTATTCCTCTCATTTCTTTTTCTTTAGGCTCTAATTCCATTATAACCTTTTCTAAATGAAATTATTTTTAGAAATAAAAACATTTGACAATTAATTTATATGAAGGTCATCAACTACAGATCATAGCAGAAGTTTTGTTCTGTTTCACATTTACACTTTTTGTTGAAGATGAACCTTTGGCCTGTACCTGAGTGCTTGTGCTTTTGCAGAAGCATCATAGTAAAACAATATAACTGACAAGGAAATTTGGCTGTTTCTATGGCATATGATATCTTTAAAATACCTAAAATCATGACTAACAATAACATACTATTGTCTTATATCATGAAGATCAGTATCATGATATAACGTGGACAGTGAGAACATTGTTAAGCCTCTAGGAATTTTATGCAAACTTTATTTATATGAATATTTTACCCATACAAATGTAACCAAAAGAAGGCTAAAATTTTTAAAAAGTTTGATAACACTTCCTAAACACCTCCCATGTTAATTCATAACATATTAAATGAACTTTAATTTTAGCAACTCACTACTTACAAGGTGAAAGAAAAATTATTTGCAACAATATGAACTAAAACTATTCTTCAGGGTTTGACATTGAGAAAGCAAAATGTCAAAAGTTGTCAGGATTGAACATTACATTAAAGAAGAAAATGGGTTATTGTAAAACAATATTTGCTTTTTATTTAACTAAAGTTAAGTAAGACTTAGTTTTTTAAAAGTGAGAGTTGCTTTTCTTAAACACCAAGGATGTTTTAAAGTTAGTATAAAGTAAAGAAGTCATTTTGATAGAACACAGACTTTCTGCCTTGTACACTGATTGTTCAGGAAAAAACTCTTTATAACCTCTTACAAAAGCAGACCAATAGGGGAGCAGATGTAGCTCAAGTAGATGAGCACCTGCTTCCAATGTACAATGTCCCAGGTTTGATCCCTGGCACCTCCTAAAAAAACATGAAAACAGACCCAAAAAAATGGAAAAACAAATTCAGGGGAGCTGGTGTAGCTCAGTGGTTGAGTGCCAGCTTTCCATATGCAGCGTCTGAAGTTCTACCCCAAACCCCAGTATCTACAAACACTAACAAACAAACAATAAAAGATTGTCATTTTATTAGTGTGAAAAGCAAGTTTCAGTTTTGCATCAGTATATTATTGAATATTTCCCAAATTTGACCATAATTTCATTTTCCATGAATGTTCTGTAACTTTCTATATCTATACAGGTTTTGTGCAACATTATCTTCTTTCTTATTCTGTAACAACCATTTTATTTCAGAAAGAACTACTCTCTTTTTCTTTAATAAAAACACAACCTGTATACCTTGCATACTTAAGTTAGTATAAATGTATATATAATTTCCCCGCATAGTTGTTCAGTGCCATTTCAATCTAATGCTCTGTAAAATGGGTTTTAAAGTGTAATTATCCTGTGAATATTCTCACTGTCCTGATTTTGTGATAATCAGGGTAGGCTAAATATTTGCTATACTAGAAAACATGCATGTGTCCCCAGACCTAGTATATCTCCCTAGGTCTGGTTTTTAGAATGCTGGTGATAAACTAAGCCTGATTCATTATATGACCATCCTGTGTAGGAAAAGACTGTAACATTTGGTATCTTTGGTCAACCTTAAGAGATATAGCAGGGGGATGGATGTGACTTGGGTGGTTGGATTTCCATCTCCCATATGGAGGGACCTGGGTTAGATCCCCAGGAACTCCCAGTAAAATTAAAAAAAAGAAAAATGTAGAAGGTGCATGGGCCACCAGGCCCCATGCACGGGTGCATCACCAGGTCCCTTGAGCCATGCAGCAAGATGATGACATAACAAGAGAGTGACACAAGGGAAAGCCAAGATGAGACACAATGAAAAACCAGGAAGTAAAGTGTCACAGGCAGTAGGATGTCTCTCTCCCACATCAGAGGATCCAAGGATCAAATCCCAGTGGAGACAGAAGGAGAAGGATGAGAAGAGTGGACAGGAAATGGACACAGAGAGTTGTCCAGTGAATGGACACAAAAACAGCAAAAATGGGTGAAGCATAAAAATGGATAATAGTAAATAAATAAATAAATAAATTCTCAAAAAATTTATACGAGAGGAAGATATGAAATATAGTTAGTAGTGTTACTTTGATGATGTTCTTTCATGATTTGTTAACTGTTTCACAACAATGCAGGGTGTTTGTGGGGGGTGATGTGTGGGAGCCCTGTATGATGTTATGCATGTTTGTTTTGTGAGTTCATGATGTTTGCTGAACACTTATAGTTTATGGATGTTCATGTATGAATTATATACTTCAATAAATGGTTTAAAAACTTTTAAAAATTTAAAAAATTGTAATTATCAAGAACAGTCCTGAGCCTTCATACTTCAAGGAGGACCACAGAGATGGTCTCTGGGTCAACCTCACAAGTGGCTCAGCTCTGGCATTTTAATGTTCATTCATGTACATTCATTGAGCCCTGTACATTATGTACAGACAGCTGCTCTGATTGTGGAAAACACAAGTATATTTGGAATAATCTGCCTTTCTTTATTTCTATCCCATTCTAAAAAAAAATCCTGACATTTGTGGATAAAAAATCATAGCTGGCATCCTACTCTGCCTTTCCTCTGACCCACGGACCTGCAGACACCATGATTTTGCCACCATTTTTCAAATCCCCACCTCCTTCCTCAGCCTCATATATCAAAGTCAGAGTGGAAAGATCCATAAGTAGAAGAATATGCACACAGGAAACACATTTGCAGTAGGAGAAAATAAAGCCCACACACAGAGTAAAGTGGAGGCAAGAGAGAAAAGCAGACACACAGTCACATAGAGATAGGATTTCTGAGAAAATGGTAGACTAGAAAGACACAAGACTCTCTTCTTTCCCAGAAAGGTAGCTAGAGGACAAGGTGAAAAGGCCTGGAAAAAATCTTCTATGGTTTAGGACACCAGGCAAAGGCTGGATTATGCCCAGAAGAGAGAAGGACAATGAAAAGAATCAGGATGGCAAAACTGTGAGTTAAAACCTGCAGCTTCCACAGTGGGCAACCTCCCCCCACTAAAGACACTTTAGAATTCTCAGGCTTCTGGGCTGGCTGCAGACAAAGGAGTCTCTAGGTATTCACCACCCCAGGAAAGGGGAGTGAGAGGGACACAGCCTAAGCCTGACTCAGATCTTGACCCACAAATTTGGACTGTTGGGTCCCACAAACCCCTCCAGGCTGAGTGGAGCTGCACCATCATTTGCCTTGGGAGCCAACTAGTGACTAAAGAGATCTGGGACTAAAGAGCTCTGACCCTCTCAATCTCTCTCTTTACTAAATGGGACTGATTGTTGAGGACTTATCTCGACAGGAAAGGGCAGAGAGGGACACAGCCTAAGATCAACACAGTCTTTGACCCACAAATCTGGTCTGCTCTGTCCAACAAGCTATTCCAGGCCAGGTGAGGTTGTGCCATTGTTTGCCTTCAGAGCAAGTTTGGGATTAAACAGAGCCAGGACTAAAGGAACCGAACCTCCCAATCTCCCTCTCTACTAACTGGGACTGACTGTTGAGGACACAGAGGGGAGTGCAAATATTTCCTACCAGGAAAAGAAAGAGGGCTGCCAGCAAAGGCTGGAGAAGTGTCTCTGAGAAAGTTTGAATTACAAGGCTCTTAGCCTCCAGGCAGGAACTTCTATCACATTGATCTGGTCCATGATTCATCAAACACACTCTGACCAGGCATTGAACTGAGAGGGCTGCCAAAGTGTGCCATCTGCTGGCAGATCAAGTACGTGCATGTGAAAATCATTGCCAAAGCAAATATTCCTTCAAATAGCAGGGCTCCTGAGGGCTCTGGAGACATCTAGACACAATTGGCAAGGCAGAGAACTCAGGAGTTAGGTGCCCTGCCAGTGGGTCCTACTTTGGAATTTATGCTCCCCCTTGTGACACAGTTGGACTCAGTTGTGGTTTCCCTACACATGGCTCTTCTGCCCCTTCTATTTGAAACTATAGTTAGTACTAGAGTTGATAGGTGTATTTCCAAGAGACTTAAATCTTTGGGCTTCCCATGTACTAGTTTGGCCTTGAATTTTAACAGAGTTGCATCACCTACTCTCCAGTTTAATGGACTCACCCAGGACAGCTAACAAGGAGATGATGACTGGCAATGACCATATCAAGGAACATGGAGAGTCTGCAACTGCAAACAAGATAGTCCCATCCATTTGTCCCATGGGATCTAAGACCCCTCTCAATTAGAGGTGCAGTGGGCATCATCATTCCAGAATCTCAAGATTTGGGAATGAATGATGGACTAGAGTAGACTTATTTATTCTACTGTAGACTTATTCTGATACAAACAATGGAAGAATTCTCATCATTGATGTGGAGGCAGTGGCCACTGGAGGTTCTGAGGGGAGGGAGATATGGATATGGAGGAATTTTGGGGACTTGAGAATTGTCCTGAATGACATTGCAATGACAGTTATAGGCCTTTGTATATCTTGTAACAACTTACAAAAATGTGTGTGAGAGGGGGTAAACTACAATGTAAACTGCAATCCATGCTTAATGGCAATGCTCCAAGATGTGTTCATCAATTGTGGCAAATATACAACACTAATGAAGAATGCTGTTGATGTGGGAAAATGTGGGAGGTATAAGGAGCAGGGCATATGAAAATCCCCTATATTTTTATGTAATATTTATGTAATCTAAGTTTCTTTTTAAGAAAAAGTATATATATATATTTAAAAGTAAATAAGTAAGAGAAGACATCAAGAATACATTGAGTGAGCAGAAAGGAGAATTTGAAACCCTGAATAGAAAAGTGACAGACCTCATGGGAGTGAAAGACAAAATAGGTGAGATCAGTGAACTATGGTCCATGCTGAATGGCGAAGCCCCAGGCTGTGTTTATCAATTGCAATGAATGTGCCACACTAAGGAAGGATGCTTATGTGTAAGGGTGCGGGAGATGTGGGGAGTGGGGCATATGGGAATCCCTATATTTTGTGTGTAAAATTTAAGTAATCTAAGTATCTTTTAAAAAGAAAAATAAAGCAAACACTTAAAAATATGTGAATAGAAAAAAAACAAACATGACAGGCTTAAACACTAGACTCAAAACAATAAAAGAAAAAATGAGTGATACCAAAGACAGAACACCTGTAAATGAAGAGAGAAAAAAAACAGTGAGAAAGAATGGAAAAATTTGAGCAAGGCTTCAGGGCATTGAATGACAGCATGAAACAGTACAACATGGGTGTCATGGGCGTTCCAGAAGGAGAAGGAAGGGAAAAGGGGCAGAAAGTGTATTTGAGGAAATAATACCTGAAAATTTCCCAACTCTCATGAAAGAATGAACTCATATGTCCAAGAAGCACACTGCACCGCAATCAGAATAAAGCCACCTAAGTCTGCTCCAAGAAACCTACTATTCAGAATGTTAAACATTAAAGATTAAAAGAAAATTCTGAGAGCAGCAAAGGAGAAGCAAACCAGCACATAAAAGGGACACCCAGTAATACTTAGTGTGGACTTCTCAGCAGAAACCATGGAGACAAGAAGACAGTGGTATGATACAATTAGGATATTGAAAGATAAAAAACTGCCAGCCAAGACTACTTTATCCAGCCAAATTGTCATTCAAATATTGAAGTGAGTATAAAATATTCACAGATAAACAGAAACTAAAAGAGTTGGTAAACAAAATAACTCACTTGGCAGCAAATATGAAACGAAGCCTAAGAACCTGAAAGCAAAAGACAAGAGAAAGAAGCTTGGAGGAGAGCATAGAAGAAAAAAATAGCAGAAAGGATATCCAAAAGATTAAAAAGATAGATGAAAATATTATGACATATGAACATCAAAAAATAAAATGGTAGAAATAAATAATGCATTTACAGTAATATCATTGAATGTGAATGGATTAAATTCCCTGATCAAAAGATACAGTTTGACAGAACAGATAAAAATACATGAACCATCCATATTCTGCTTACAAGAGACTTACCTTAGACCCAGGGATATAAATGGAGTAAGAAGATACTCCATGCAAATTGTAACCAAAACAGAGCAGGGTTAGCTATACTAATATCAGACAAAACAGATTTTAAATGCAAAAAATTATAAGAGATACTGGAGTCCATTATATATTACTAAAAAGGGCAATCCACCAGGAATATATAGCAGTCATAAATATCTATGCACCTAACCAGGGTGCCCCAAAATACATGAGAGAACCTCTGGCAAAGCTGAATGGAGAAATAGACATCTTTACAATAATCGTCGGAGACTTCAACACACCACTTACATCATTAGATAGAACAACTAAACAGAAGATCAACAAGGAAACACAGAACTTGAACAATAAGATAAATAAGTTAGACCTAACAGACATATACAGAATGTTGCATCCAAACTCAGTGGGTTATACATTCTTCTCAAGTACCCGTGGATAATTTTCCAGGAGAGACCACATGCTAGGACACAATGAAGCTCTCAATAAATGTAAAAAGATTGAAATTATTCAAAGCACTTTCTCATACCATAATGGAATGAAACTAGAAATCAATAATATAAAGGAAAGAGGTAAATTCACAAATGTGTGGAGGCTAAGCACCACACTCCTAAATAATCAGTGGGTCAAAGAAGAAATTGCAAGTGAAATCAGTAAATATATTGAGACAGGGAAATGAGAACACAACTTACATAACTTGTGGAATGCAGCAAAGGCGGTCTTGTGAGGGAAATTTACAGCCCTACATGCCTATATTAAAAAAGAAGAAAGAGCTAAACTCATAGAGTTAACTGAGCAAGAGGATGTGACTCAAGCTGTTGAGCTACCACTTCCCACATGGGAGGTTCTGGGGTCAGTTCCCAGTGCCTCCTGAAAAAACAAACAAACAACAAAAAAACCTGAAAGCAAAACAATTGAAAAAACCAACTCTGGGAAACCAATACAGCTCAGTGATTGCACACTAGCTTCCCACAAATGAGGTCTCAGATTCAATCCCTGGCCCTCTGTACCTCAAAAACAAAACAAAACAAAAAAGATTTAACTGAATAACTAGGGAAGCTAGGAAAAGGAAAGCAAGTAATCCCAAAGCAAGCAGAAAGAAAGAAAGAATAAAGATTAGAGCAGAAATAAATGAAATTGAGAACAACAAAAACAACAGCAAAAAAAATCAATAGAAAAAATCAACAAAATCAAAAGCTTCGGGGCACAGATGTGGCTCACACAGTAGAGCACCTGCTTCCCATATGGGTGGTCCAAGGTTCAGTTCCCAGTACTGCCTAAAAACAAACAAACAAAAAACAACAAGTGAACAAATGAAAAAACCAACTCAGGGGACCCGATGTGGCTCAATGGTTGGGCTCCAGCTTCCCACATACAAGGTCACGCTTTCAATCCTTGGCCGCAGTACCTCAAAAATAAATAAATAAATAAATAAATAAATAAATAAATAAATAAATAAATAAATAAAAGCAAAATGCCCAAAACAGCAACAACAAAAAGCACAAAACCCTGGTTCTTTGAGAAGACCAATATAACTGACAAACCCCCAATTAGACTAACAAAGAAAGAAAGATAGAAGATGCAAATAAATATGAGAAATGAAAAGTGGGAAGTTATGACTGACCCCACAGAAATAAAAAGGATCATAAGAGGCTACTTTGAGAAACTGTATGCCAACAAACTAGACAACCTAGATGAAATGGACAATTTCCTAGAAACGCACAAAAAACTTACACTGACACTACAAGAAATGCAAGAACTTAAACCAATCACATTTATTTATTTATTTATTTATTTATTTATTTATTTATTTATTTATTTTAATTCATCCCTCTCCCCCAGTGGTTCTCATTGTCTGTCTGCTCATTATTTGCTCATCTTCTCCAGGAGACACTGGGAACCAAACCTGGGACCTCAAACACAGGAGACAAATGCCCTAGGGCCTCAGCCACAACTTCTTTCAGTGGGCTGTGGTGTCTGCTGACCTGTGGCATCTGCTTCTTTAGGCGTCTACTAATTGTGGTGGAGTGTGGTGCCTAGCTCTCGTTGCTTTGGGTGCAGGCATCTAGCTCTCATTGTTGCATGTGTGGGATCTGGCTCTCATTGTAGTGGGTGCAGACATCTAGCTCTCATTGCAGTGGATGAAGGTGTCTGTTGGTCTTCATTAGGAGGCATCAGGACCCAAACCCAGGACCTCCTATGTGGTAGGTAGATGCTCAACTGTTTGAGCCACATCTGCTTCCCACCAATCACATTTAAAGAGATTGAATCAGTCATCAATAATATCCCAACAAAGAGAAGCCCAGGACCAGATGGCATCAAAGGTGATTTCTATCAAGCATTTCAAAAAGAATTAACACCAATCCTGTTTAAAGTCTTCCAAAAAATTGAAGAGGAGGGAAACTTACCCAACACATATTATGCAGCCATTGCCCTAATAGCAAAGCCAGATAAACACACTATAAGAAAAGAAATTTACAGAAAATCACTCTAATGAACATAGATGCAAAATTATCAAGAAAATACTTGTAAATCAAATCCAAGAGCACATCAAAAGACATATATTATAACCAAGTGGGATTTATTCCTTGTATGCAGGGCTGATTCAACATGAGAAAATCAATCAACGTGATATACCACATTACAAATTGAAGGCAAAACCCACAGGATCACCTCAATCAATGCAGAAAGTGCATTTGACAAAATCCAGCATCCTTACTTGATAAAAACAAACTTTAAAAGATAGGAATAGAAGGAAAATACCTCAATATGATAAAAGGCATATATAAAAACCCAAAGCCATCATTGTAATCAATGGGGAAAAGTTGAAAGCTTTCCCTATAAGATTGGGAACAAGACAAGGATGCCCACCATCACCTTTGTTACAGAAAACTGTATTAGAAGTTCCAGGTAAAGCAATTCAACTAGAAAAAAAAAAAGGCATCCAAATAGGAAAAGAGGGAGTTAAACTCTCACTATTTGCAGATGACATGATCATATATTTAGAAATTCTGAAATGTCTGTGAAAACTACTTGTGCTTATAAATGAGTTCAACAAAGTGGCAGGATACAATATCAATAAGCCAACTTCTGTAATGCTTTTGTACTCTAGTATTGAAACATCTGAAGAGGAAATTAGGGAAAATATTCATTTACAATGCAACAAAATGACTTAAATATCTAGGAATCAGTTTGTCCAAAGGAGTACAGAAACTATGTGCAGAAAACTACAAAATAATGCTAAAAGAAATCAATGAAGACCTAAACAAATGGAAAGACATTCCATGTTCATGGATTGGAAAATGAAATACTGTGAAGAAGTCAAGTCTACCCAAACTGATTTACAGATTCAGTGCAATACCAATCAAAATTCCAACAGCCTTCTTTACAGAAATAGAAAAGGCAATTGTCAAATTCATTTGGAAAGGAAAGTGCTCCCAGATAGCAGAAGCATACTAAAAAACAAGAGCCACATGGGAGGAAGTAATCTGCCTGAACTTGAAACATATTACAAAGCTACAATGGTCAAAACAGCATGGTACTGGCATAAAGACAGACATGTCAATCAGTGGAATGGAATTGAGAGTCTAGAAATAAACCCTCACCTCTATGGTCAACTGGTTTTTGACAAACCTAACAGGTCTTTGTTAATGGGACAAAACCATCTCTTCAGCAAATAGTCCTGTGAGAACTGGATATTTATACCCCAAAGAATGAAAGACTACCCCTATCACACTCCATATACAAGGAATCACTCAAAAAGGCTAAATAGAAATGTCAGGACCATAAAAATACTAGAAGAAAATGTAAGGAAACATCTAAAGGCCTTGTGGTAGTTGGTGGTTTCTTGGACCTTACAACCAAAACATATGTGACAACAATAACAAAAATAGATATGTGGGACCTCCCCATAATTAAACACTTTTGAACCACATAAGACTTTCTCAAAAGGTTGTAAAAGCAGCCAACTCAATGGGAGAAATTGTTTTGAAATCACTATCTGAGAAGTGTTTCATATCCATGGTATATAAAGAGATGTTACAACTCAACAATAAAAAGACAAATGACCCAATTTAAAAATGGGCTAAAATCTTGAATAGACATTTTTCCAAAGAAGAAATACAAATACAAAAAGTCTCATTAAAAATATTCAACATCACAAATGATTAGGAAATTGCAAATCAAAACTACAATGAGATATCATTTCACACTTATCAGAAAGGCCAATATTAAAAAGACAGACAATTATAAGTTTTGGAGAAGATATGGAGAGATGGGAACACTTATTCACTGTTCGTGGGAAGCAGATTGGTACAGCCATTGTGGAGGACTGATTCACAATTCCTAAAAGAAGTTGCATATAGAATTGCTACCTGACCATGCAATAATGCTACTGGGTATATACCAAGAAGAACTAAGAGCAGTGACACAAACAGACATCTGCACACATATGTTCATAGCAGCATTATTCATGATTGCCAAATGATGGAAACAACCCAGGTGTCCATCAAACAATGAAGGAATAAACAAAATGTGATGTATTCACACGATGAAATATTATGCAGCTGTAAGAAGAAATCAAGTCAAATAGTGTATGACAACATGGGTGAACCTGGAGGACATTATGTTGAGTGAAGCAAGCCAGACAGAAATGGACAAACACTGTATAATCGCATTACTATGAAATATATATATATAGGTATATATTTCCTTCTAAATCCTTTTCTTTACTTTTTTTCTTTTTCTTTTTTTGTATTTTAAAAGATGCTTAAATTACATAAATGTTACACAAAAATTACAAGGATTCCCTTGTTCCCCACATCCCACACCTCCTCTAACATCCCACATAAACATTTTTCATTAGTGTGGCACATCACCTGCAATGGATATACACATCCTGAAGTTTTGCCATTAAGCATGGACCATAGTTCACATTGTAGACAACACTCTCTCCCATACAGTACTGCATGTTATATGCTGATGTAAAATGGCCTACGACTGTCATTTCAATGTCACTCAGAATAATTCCCAAGTTGTGAAAAATCCCCTGTATTACAACTGCTTTTCCCTTCCCTGCCCCAAAGCATCCAGTGGCCACTGGCTCCAACTCACTGTTGTAATTTCTTCCATTATTTGAATCACAATATGTCTACAACAGAATACCAGTAAGTCCACTCTACTCCATAGCTCTTCCCCCAATCCTGAGGAGTTTGGGGTGGTGATGTCCACTCCACTTCCAAGTGAGGGGGGCTTATATCCCATGGGTAACATGGAAGGGATTATCCTGCCTGCAGCTGCAGACTATCTCCATTCCCTGGGATGGCCGTTGTCCATCATTGTCTTATCACCAGGTGACTTGGGTGAGTCCATTGAGCTGGAGAATAGGAGTTGAAGCTCCATCAAGATTCCAGGCACAGCTGGCACATGGGCAGGCCAAAGGCCAGTCTCTGGAAGTACACCTACAAACTCCAGTATCACATACAGGTTTGAAAGAAGGGACTGATGGACCATGTGCAGGGAGGACTTATTTGAGTCCAACTCTGTCACTCTCAGAAGCACTGATTCCAAAGCATAGCCCATGGATAAGGCATCAATCTCTGGAGCTATCTCCCCTTATATATGACCTGGGTATCTCCAGAGCCCTCAGGAGGCCCTCTGTGTGGGGTGATATCCACTTTGGTGTTCTATGAGATCCTACTGAGGTGTGCATAAGTGTTACCTCTTGGATGACCACCTGACACTCTTTGAAGTCTCTTAGCCACATGAAGTCATATGTCTTTACCTTTTCCCCCTTTTATTCAAGGTCTTTTTCCAGTCTTATCGCCAGTTGGCACTTGGTGTTAATCTGTCATTGCCAGGGAGGCTCATCCCTGAGAGTCATGTCCATGCTGGGGGAAAGGTAATGCATTCATATGCTGAGTTTGGCTTAGAGAGAGGCCACATTTGAACAACAAGGAGGCTCTCAGGTGGCAACCCTTAGGCACCCCATAACAGTAGGCTAAGTTTGAATTACAAGAGCAAAGACTCTTAAGGCTAGTCATCAATAACAAGAACCCATTAGTGGACCATTCTTCTTTGCCAGACACTGCCCCTGCACTTGGGGGACTGTTGCTGATCCCTTGGAGAATGTGGCAGAGTTCTCCAGGTTGGGAAATAAATATTCCCTCATTTATTGAGTGATTGTCCACCCACTGTGATAATGCCCCACCCCTTGATCATTTGGACAATTTTATATATCTTTCATGTATATTCAGATGAACTTCCTCCCATGAATCCCCCATCCCAGACACCTCCCACCAATGGTCCTCTCCAGACCCCTTGTAACCATTCTGTGATCTAAACCTTCCTTGAAAGTGAAGCCCATATAATAACCAAATACAATTAATAGGAAAATGAAATAATAATGATGAGCTTAAATGTAAGAGATAAAACACATGGAAACACAGAAAAAAACTAAAAGTAAAATATAATTAAAGGATTGGGACATTCAAAAAATGGGAAAAAACAAAAAAATTTAAAAAAATTATTTTTTTGCCTTTTCTCAATGCATTGTTGGGGATGCATTCTCTACTGTGACACCTTCCCCCTCTCACTCCCCAGTGTCTCCCAAATTTTCATTTAAGTTTCAAAGAAGTTTTAGGTCACAGCAAAGTCACACACAGAATACTAGAGAATCTCATATGCCCATCCTCTTCCCCCTTTCCTCACCCCATATTAAAACCTGTTTTATGTGGATGGTAGCATTGTTATAACTGTTATACAGAGAGTGAAACATAGCTACTAAATATTGTCAATGGTTTACAGTATAGTTTACAATTTAGATGGTACAGTTTAATAATTTTTGAGTGTATTTACCATGTCCTATGTCCATTACTGTAAGGTAATGAAAAACATTTCCCCTGAACACTAAATACCCCCTGTTTGATCTTTTCTGTTCCTTCCTCCCCATCTCCCTGGGGCACATGACACCCCCTTGTCTTGACTCATTGTATGACAAGATTCATAGTTACATGCAAAAAGAGGTCTTGACATGCTGAATATCATCCCCTATTAGGATCCACCCTTGCTCCTAAGAGACACCCTCCTGTCTGTTTCTGGGTGAACCAGTTCTCCCAAAGATGGGGGTCCATCTCCTTCCCACTCAACATGTGGGTCTCCACTCCCCGACACAACACATTATGTCAGGATGAACACTTACACACTCCCCAGGAGCCTACCCCAGATGTGTCCCGTCTTAAATGCCCCCCCAACCTACACCATAAACCAGTGACACTACCTTTTCATATTGCCATAAGAGCATTCTCACTCCTGCACTTTCAACCTCATACCCACAAATCCCATGTTCACCTGGTCCCTCTCCCATCTCTCCCCACAGTATCCTGGGAATTCTAGCCTGCCTTCCTAATCTACCCCCCTGTCAACCCTGCACCACCAAACTCGGTAATATCACTACCCACCTGTCCTATCCTTCAATATGCAACTATACTCTATCACTTTACCATAGATTATGTCCATATGGGTGATGGCTCACAACCTTCTCTTCCCTTTCTCTACCTTGTTAAGCTATCTTTCAGACAATGGTTCTCAGAAACTGCTCACTTTTCCTCAATTCAAATCAATGAGGTCATATACTGTTGATCCTTCAATGCCTGGCTTGCTTCACTCAACATAAGGTCTTCAAGATTCATCCATGTTATTCTGTGTGTTAGCACTTTATTCCTTCTTACAGCTGAGTAATATTCCATTGTATGTATGTACCACATTTTGTTTATCCATTCATCTGTTGATGGGCACCAGGGCTGATTCCAACTTTTGGCAATTGGGAACAATGCCGCTATGAACATTGGGGTACATATATCTGTTCGTGTCTTTGCTTTCAATACTTCTGAGTATATACCCAGCAGTGGAATCACTGGATCATACAGAAGATCTATTATTAGTTTTCTGAGGAACCGCCAAATTGTCCTCCACAGTGGCTGGACCATTCCACAATCCCAGCAGTGGATGTGGGTTCCTATTCCTCCACATCCTCTCCAACACTTATAGTCTGCCGTTTTTTTAATAGCTGCTGTTCTGATGGGTGTAAGATGGTATCTCATTGTAGTTTTGATTTGCATTTGCCTAATAGCTAGTGATGTTGAGGATTTTTTCATGTGCTTTTTAGCCACTTGTATTTCTTCCTTGGAGAAGTGTCTTTCAGGTCACTTGCCCATTTTTTAAATGGGTTGCTGGTCTTTTTATTTTCGAGGTGTAGGATTTCTTTATATATGCAGGATATTAGGCTCTGATCAGATATATGTTTGCCAAATATTTTCTCCCATTGTGTAGGCTGCCTTTTTATTTTGTTAATAACATCTTTTGATGTGCAGAAATATTTTTATTTTGAGGAGATCCTATTTATCTATTTTTTCTTTTGCTGTTCGTGCTTTGGGTGTGAAGTTCATGAAAACATTTCCTATTACAAGGTCCTGTAGATGCTTCACAATATTATCTTTGAAGGTCTTTATGGTTTTGGCTCTCACATTTAGAAATTTGATCCATCATGAGTTGATTTTTGTATAAGGTGTGAGACGGAATTTCTCTCTCATTCTTTTGGATATGGATATCCAGTTCTCCAAGCACCACTTGTTAAAGAGGCCATTCTCTCCCAACTGAGTGGGCTTGGTGGCCTTGTCAAATATTAGATGACTGTATATGAGAAGATCTGTATTGGAACTCTCAACTCAGTTCCAATGGTCAGTATATTATCCTTGTGCCAATACCATGCAATTTTGAGCACTGTAGCTTTGTAGTATGTTTTAAAGTCAGGTAATGTGATATACCTCCTAATACATTTTTCTTTTTCAATATGTCTTTGGCAATTCAGGGCTTTTTACCTTTCCAAATATATTTTGTAGTTAGTTTTTCCAGATCCTTGAAAAATACAGTGTTGATTTTTATTGGAATTGCATTAAATCTGTAGATTATTTTGCATAGGATAGACATCTTAATGAGGTTTAGTATTCCTATCCATGAACAAGGAATATTCTTCCATTTATTTAAATCTTCTTTGATTTCTTTTAACAGTGTTGTGTAGTTTTTTGTATATAAGTCCTTTGCATATTTATTTAAATTTATTCCTAGGTATTTGATTCTTTTAGTTACAATTGTAAAAGTATTTTTTTCTGGATTTCCTCCTCAGATTTCTTGTTATTGGTGTACAGAAATGCTACTGATTTTTGAGCATTGATCTTATACCCTGTGACGTTACTGTAATCCTTTATAAGTTCTAGAACCTTTGTTGTAGATTTCTTGGGGCTTTCTACGTATGGGATCATGTTGTCTGCAAATAATGAAATTTTTGCTTCTTCTTTCCCAATTTGGATGCCTTTTATATCTTTTTCTTGCCTCAGTGCTTGAGTAAGTACTTCTAAGATGATGTTAAATAAGAGTAGTGATAGTGGGCATCCTTGTCTTGTTTCAGATCTCAGAGGGAAGGCTTTTAGGATTTCACCATTGAAGATGATGTTAGCTATGTGTTTTTCATATATATCCGTTATCATATTCACAAAGTTTCCTTCTATTCCTATCTTTAGCAGTGTTTTTTATCAGGAAAGAGTTCTGCATTTTGTCAAATGCTTTCTCTGCATCTATAGAGATGATCATGTGATTTTTTATTTCAATCTGTTTATGTTGTGTATTACATTGATTGATTTTCTTATATTGAACCATCCTTGCATACCCGGGATGAAACCCACTTGGTCATGGTGTATAATCCTTTTGATATGTTGTTGAATGTGGTTATCAAGTATTTTGTTGAGGATTTTAGCATCTATGTTCATTAGAGACATTGGTCTGTAATTTTCCTTTCTTGTGGTATCTTTGTTTGGTTTTGGTATTAGGGTAATGTTACCATTGTAGAATGAGTTAAGCAATATTCCTTCTAATTCTGTTTTTCAGAAGAGCTTAAGCAGGATTGGTGTTAGCTCTTTCGAGAATGTTTGGTAGAATTCAGCTGTGAAGCCATCTGGTCCTGGGCTCTTCTTTGTTGGGAGGTTTTTGGTGACTGAGTCTATATCTTACTTGTAATTGAACGGTTGAGTTCATCAATTTCTTCTTTCGTCAATGTAGGCTGTTTGTGAGTTTCTAGAAAT
The DNA here is from genome assembly GCA_029593785.1 of Cabassous unicinctus. Taxonomy (NCBI): domain Eukaryota; kingdom Metazoa; phylum Chordata; class Mammalia; order Cingulata; family Chlamyphoridae; genus Cabassous; species Cabassous unicinctus. The sequence continues at coordinate 2,801 of JAQZBX010032984.1, read as the reverse complement.
TTGTCCATTTCCTCTAAATTATCATTCTTGGTGGCATATAATTTTTTAAAGTATCCTCTTATGATACTATTTATTTTTGTCAGGTCAGTAGTGATATCCCCTCTTCTTTCCTTATTTCGTGTATTTGCATCTGCTTTCTCTTTTTCATTGTTATTCTGGCTAAGGGTTTGTCAATTTTATTGATCTTCTTGAAGAAACAGCTTTTGGTTTTGTTTATTTTTTTCTAGTGCTTTCTTATTCTCTATTTCATTTAGTTCTGCTCTAACCTTTGTTATTTCCTTCTTCTTACTTTCCTTAGGTTTAGTTTGTTGTTGTTTTTCCAATTCCTACAAGTTTGCAGTTAGGTCTTCAATTTTAGCTCTTTCTTCTTTTTAATATATGTATTTATGGCTATGAACTTCCCTCTCAGGACAGCTTTGACTCCATCCCATAGGTTTTTATATGTTGTGTTGTCATTTTCATTAGTTTCAAGATAGTTTCTAATTTCTTTTGAGATTTCCATCTTGACCCACTGTTTGTCTAAGAGTGTATTCTTTAACTTCCATATCTTTGTACCTAATCTGTTTCTCTGGCCCTTAGTGATTTCCAGTTTAATTCCATTGTGGTCAGAGAACTTATGTTGTATAATCTCAATCTTTCTGAATTCATTGAGAGTTGTTCTGTGTCCTAGTATGTCGTCTATCTTGGAGTATGATCCATGTGCACTCGAGAAGAATGAAAATCCTGTTGTAGTTTGGTGTAGTGTTCTGTATATGTCTATTAGGTCCAGGTTCTGTAAGGTATTGTTCAGAGCCTTTGTTTCTTTATTGATTTTCTGTCTAGATGTTCTGTCTAATGGTGATAATGGTGTATTAAAACCACCCACTATAATTGCAGAGGCATTTATTTATCCACTTAGTTTTTCCAGAGTTTGCCTCATGTATTTTGAGGCACTCCAATTAGGTGCATAAATGTTTATGATTGTTCTGTCTTCTTGAGTGATTAACCCTTTTACTACTATATAGTGTCCATCTTTGTCTCTTACAATAGTTTGACATTTAAAGTCTATTTTGTCTGATATTGGAATAGCTACTTCTGCCGTTTTTTTGGCTATTGTTTGCTTGTAAATTGTTTTCCAGCCATTCACTTTCAGCCTCCTTGAATCCCTGGGTCGAAGGTGGGTTTCTTGAAGACAGCATATAGATGGATCATATTTCCATATCCATTCTGCCAATCTGTGTCTCTTGAATGGTGAATTTAATCCATTAACATTCAGTGTTATTACTCGCAACGAAATTCTTACTTCAGCCATATTTTCTTTGGGTTAATGTATGTCTGTCATATGTTGTTTTTGTTTCTGTTTTTGTCCTTTTAGTTGTTTTTAAACTCCCCTCCAACTCTCTTTGCCTTGTTTTTTCCTTTCAACTTGTAAAACTTCCTTTATTATTTCTTGAAGTGTATGTTTCTTATTGTCATACTCTCTTAATTTCTGTTTATCTGTGAATATTTTGAACTCTCCATCATTTTTGAATGCCAATTTTACTGAATAGAGAATTTGTGGCTGGAAATTTTTTTCTTTTAGTACTTTGGCTATGTCATACCACTGTCTTCTTGCCTCCATGGTTTCAGATGAGAAATCAGCCCTTAATCTTATTGTGCTTCCCTTGTATGTGATGGTTCTCTTTTCTCTTGCTGCCTTGAGAATTTTCTCTTTGTCTTGAGCATTGGGCATTTTGACAAATATATGTCTTGGAGTTGGCCTGTTGGGATTTATACTGTTTGGGGTGTGCTGTGCTTCCTGGAGTTGTACATCCATCTCTCTCAATAGGGTTGGGAAGTTTTAAGGCATTATTTCCTCCAACACTACTTCTGTTCCCTTTCCCTTTTCTTTTCCTTCTGGGATGCCCATTGTGCATATGTTTGTGTGTTTTGTGTTGTCGGTTAAATCCCTGAGTCCCTGCTGGATTTTCTCTATCTTTTTATCTATCTGCTCTACTTTCTGTTTAATTTCAGATGTATTGTCTTCCACATCACTAATTCTTTCTTCTGCCTGTTCAAATCTGCTGTTTTGTGAATCCAGCATCTTTCTGATTTCTTCGATTGTGCCATTGATCACCATCATATCCATTATCTTTTTACATAAGTTTACAATTTCTTCAGTATGTTCTCCCAGTGGCTTCTTAATATCCTTAATCTCTTCCTTCATGTCATTTAAGGTGGTCCATGATATTTGTTTGGAAAGCTTTGATTAGTTGTTCGATGTTCTGCATCTCTTCCCAGTTTTTAGTTTGTTCATTGGACTGGTCCATGTCTTCCTGTTTCTCAGTGTGGTTTGTAATTTTTTGTTGCCCTTTAGTCATCATTTTGTCTTGATGGGTTTATTCAGCTGATTAACTTCTCTCTGTGCTCTAGAGTTTTATTTAGCTGGTGGTTCTGTGTGTGTGTTAAGTTTTCTCTTTGAGACTTTTTCTTCTTATTTTATTTCCTTGATTCTTTCTATGTTCCCTTGAAGGCAAAAGATTAGGGCCAGAGGAATTGAAAGATGTGAGAATGGAAGAAGGATAATAGTAATATTGCAAAAAGTTAGAAGAGGGGCCATATAAGACTTAGTAAAACAAATATTTTACTCATGTAGGCAGTGTAGAGTAATAGGAAAAAAAGTGGAGTACTTACAATGGACTGGGAAACCAAATAGAGGAAAATATATATAATGATTTAGAAGGCTAGAATGATGAGGAGAGAGAGAAAGAGTAAAGAAAAGGCTGAAAGGAAAAAGTTAATATTAATAAAAAATAAAGGAAACAGAATAGATAGAATAGAAA